>OZ026606.1:23470072-23577572 GCA_964020085.1 Micromussa lordhowensis
CTTCTCGGATATAGAAGATCTTTACAGAATCGTTGTAATAAGACTAACGATTCGATGCAACGCCTTTGTTGCCATGGTAGCTTTGTTTTAGGATGTTTCTTCTTCGCTACTGGTCTTGGAATAAAGAAATATGATGTTCAGTAAGAAATGCGCACAATTCTATGACGCAGCCCTTCCTGTGACGCTACAAGTGGATGCATCTGATGATGCTATCGGTGCAGTATTGCTGCAGAATGATCAACCTGTTTGTTTTACATCTCATACCCTCAACAGCACGGAGAAAAACTACGCCCAAATTGAGAAAGAGTGCCTCGCAATCGTCTCTTGCATGGATAAGTGGCACCAGTACCTATACGGAAAACACGACATAACGGTACATACAGATCACCAGCCGCTAGAGACAATATTCAAGAAGCCTCTCAGCAAAGCCCCCAGCAGACTGCAAAGAATGATGCTGAAGTTGCAAAGATATCAGTTCACTGTCCGATACAAGAAAGGAAAGGAACTTTACGTTGCGGACACTTTATCTCGTGCAGCCGTCACTAGCCAGCCCTCCTCCACTGCCAAGCAGGAATGTGAAGTGTTCCGCCTGGAAATAGCTGAAATGGATCTTGAGCCAAACCAAGTTACACTGACACACGAGAAACCAGAAACCGCCAAAGACCCAGTTCAAGCACCCCTGCACACGGTAATAATGAATGGGTGGCCTTCAGAAGGAAAGGAAACGCCAGAGCCTTTGAGGCTATACTGGAATTTCAGAGATGAAATTTCAGTTTATAATGGTGTTCTATACAGGTCCCATCAAGTAATTGTCCCAGCCGTTCTACGAGACGAGATGTTACAGAAAATACACAAAGCACACCAGGGCGCAGACAGCAGTATAAGGCGAGCGCGCGAGTCTCTGTTCTGGCCAGGAATGCAAGAAGCAATCCGGGAGAAATGTTTATCATGTGGACTTTGTGCCCAGTACCAAAGCGAGCGACCGCAAGAACCAATGAGATCTCATGATATACCCACTAGACCGTGGTCCAAAATAAGTGCCGACCTTTTTCAGCTGGATGGAAGCAACTACCTCGTTATGGTCGATCATTACAGTGACTTCTTTGAACTAGACCCCCTCAGCGGGAACACATCAGCTAACACAGTTATTCGAGCTATGAAAAGGCAATTTGCTCGGCATGGAATTCCAGACGAGTGTATAACCGATAACGGCCCACAGTTTGAAAGCCATGAATATTCACGTTTTGCTCAAGAATACGGTTTCATCGTACGTAAATCATCACCATACCACAGCCGAGGGAACGGAAAGGCGGAGTCAGCGGTTAAAATTGCAAAGAACATTCTGAAAAAGTCTCGCCACGAGGACCCCTATCTGGCCCTCCTAGCATACCGAAACACACCTCAGCGGGGATACGATTACTCGTCAGCACAACGCCTTATGTCTAGAAGATTACGGGACATCATCCCCACAGCTCCGCGTCAACTTGTTCCGCAGATAGTGTCCCCAAGTGTAGTACAAGAAAACATCGCGGAAAGGAGATGGAGATCTAAGGCTCAATACGACAAGAGGGCGTCGGTGCCGCTTACTGAGTTCTCAAAAGGAGAAAAAGTGTACGTGAAACCTAGGCCTACGAACAAACATCAACCCTGGATCTATGGGGAGGTAATTGGAAGACCCGCCCCAAGGTCCTGCCTTGTGAGCACAGAAATGGGGCCAGTCCGGCGAAACCACGCACAAATCAGAGAGGCAAAGGCAGAACCAGTCGACAATTATGATGGAAGATTGGACCGATTTGAAACAGCATCCCTACCATCTGAAAGTGAGCCAATAGAGGGGACGGATTAGCCAGTGGAACAAGAACCTACACCGCCACTACATCGCCGTTCAACAAGAGAACGTAGACTTCCTTCAAGATTTAAAGACTTTATTATGAACTGAACACTTTAATCACCGTGATTCTTAAATCACTTAGGTGACTTTCTTATGGACACTTAACAATGAACAACATGGACACTCCGTTAAGAATTTCATCTTCCAAAAGCCGGGGAAAGGTGTAATACTATGTGATAATCATTTGCATATTCACTTGCACCCTGGCATTTAATCACATGCACTTGCACTTCAATTGCATTATACAGCATTGTCACGCACGTATCCGATAGTATGTATATATTTCTTGCATCGGCTTAATAAATTCAGTTTTTGACCATGTATATCGAACGACAAACAAAAGTACCAGGCCCTTATAGTCGAACGGGCGTGGAATTTACATGTCTAATGTTATAATGGTATATTTGCATCTGTAAGGTTGTTGTGCGAAAAACTCTAGTAATTAATTCAAATTTCAGAGGCATCAGCGGTACACACAGGTTAATTGAAATTCGTCCACAGTTTTACATATTGGGTATTAAAAAGTTTAAAATTCCCTACAGCAACCCGGTCTGTTAGTTAGCCTGAAATTAAATTTGTTAACTCAGAGAAAATGTATTTTCCGGGCTCGCGTTTGGAATGCACATGCTTCATTAGCGCGGATGCGTTGCATTGGTATTTGTCGTGTAAGTTATTTCGGACAGTGCGAGTGATTATTTGTTGTCAGGTATATCATGTGTTTTTTGCAGTTTCAAGGTCACTTGACGGCATCTCTCGCGGCCATTCTCTACTTCAGTGCACAAATCCCATAATCACCTAGCCTCTTTTACCCTCCAAAATTTTGCATAATCATTGTTTGCAATTTCTCATGTCCCAAAAGTAATCGAAAACAACGCCTATGCAAATTGTTTTGGGGGTAAAGGAGGTGTCACAATTTATTGACCTGTTAGTAATTTCGGTAGAACGATAAGCACAACGGCTGAAAGTGCGTTAAGTCAACAGACTTACCCTCAGCAGATTCAAACGTCACCAGACACTTCTGAACTTCGGGTTGCAAGACTACAGAAGACACAGGGCCTCCCTTAGATCGCTTGGCGTTCTCGAAATAATTCATTACCAGATCCTCGGATGCGCCGGGAGGTAGTCCATGAACCTGGACCGTGCATTGCTCGGGACGTGAAGATGCACTGGGAATTGTCTCAGGGGCTTCGCAGTTGAAAGCAGGAGGTGGTTCAGAAAAGTCAGCACTGTTCCGTTTGTTGGGTCCATTAAATTGCCGATTTTCAAACCGCTGCAACAAAAGGAATGAAATATCACATCACATCTCTAATAGACCAATTTCGATATATTAAAATTCAGTCTAACACAATAGACCTCAACAAGAGGTTCTGGGGAATATTGCCGGTTTTCACATGACGTCACTAAAATTCAAACTACAAAACTATTGATCCTATTGATATTTTACTTTAATGAGGTATAAGAGCAGCTGAAAACTAATATTCAGACGATTTTTTGTCCCGAATGGGTTCTTGGTTTTGCGATAGGTTATGCTTGAATTTCTAAGCTTTTGCGTGACGCTGCATTTACATGACGGCCGGGTTGTTTAAAAAGTGACTTATTTCGGGACTTATTTTGGGAAATGTGGCTATCTGAACGGGTTCTTGTATTAGGAAAAGTATTATTTTAATGTTTTTGAGTTCCTCGAGAGATAAATTTACGCTTTTGTAATAAAACTCAGTGACAGATGTTTCTGTTGGTTTCCGGCCGCCATGTTGGTGCCCATCTAGATGGGCACCAACATGGCGTCCCATACAAATCTCTATAAATTTGGATGACACACTTCTGCGAATAGCGCGCGAATTAAAAACAGCAGAGACCTGATTCTTGGCGAGGTTGTTTATATTGCAATCATCTATCATATCCCAGATTCTTGAATTTATTTATTGAACGGTTACGATTTTTAGTTTTGATCACGTGACTGATGAAAACCAAACATACCCCACAAAATATGTAGTTATACCGCAGAGCCTCGTACTGAGGTCTATTGTTTTAGGCTGAATTTTAATACATCGAAATTGGTCTGTTAAATAAGAACCCATGAACTGACGGTTTCTCGAACGTTTTCGGCAAATTCTAGAGTCTGTTTATCAATAAGCAATGCGCATGCCTTCTGTGAATAATTAATTCAGTGAATAATAATGCTGCTCATTAATGCAGGAAACACCAGGTAATTAATAGACGGAAACTAGCCAAGGAGCGTTAAGTAGTGGCCTAGAGCCTAGATTCAGATGTATACAACGAATCTGATCGCACGCAACGGATCTGTGCCTTCAGAAATATGTTGTTTAGGTTAGTTCTTGGGCGATGCTCCTCATTTTTAACCTTTATCTTGAGCTGTAAACTTAATATTTCCCGTGGTCTGTGCTAGTTGTCTGTCTGAAACTTGTTTACAATTGAAGGTGTGGATATGGCCCCAGAAGCACACCCATCCCTTCAATCTCTCCCTGGTCCCCGCCACTGTATTGAAGTGTCGAAATTCAGATTTAAAAAAAGAAAAACAAAAGTAATTGTTCGTGTGGTACTGGAGGCATACTCATCAGTTCAAATGCCCCTTTAATTTCCACGTTCTCGTTGAAGCGTACACCACCATATATTTTCAGTGTCTGAACTCGACAAAAGTTAATGCTTCTGGAAAATTTTTCAACACTTATTGCTGTTTACTTCTTGGCCATGATCGGTCCCCTACGAATTTCATCAAATTATCTTGTCCCACCAGAATCGTGGTTTGACAAGAGAAGAGATGTTACAAATATCTTTTAAGTCCATCAGGCTTAAATAGTTATCACTAAAATAATAGAATTAATAGAGCTGAAAGTAGTGTTTTCTGTCCTTTTGCTTTTTTCCTTGTTGTTTACTTTTATTGGTAGCGCTATTTCGTCCCCTCTCTCCACACGTACACATTAATTCAACTGTTCACTGTGTTCAAGACTATGTGAAGAAAGACTTACCCTGTTTGATGGAGCATTGCTGTTGTTCCATTGTCGAGACTGTTTGGGGCCACTACCACCCTCCAGAGTTGTACCCTGCTCACCCTGCCACGGGTCTGATGATGCATTAGGGAAGAGGATCACTTGAAGTGGACAGTTTTGAAAACGATGGTTTGGCCAACCTGATACCCGTGCTGCAACTATCAATTACGAAAACGTGATAAAGAAGCCGGTTATAAGAGTTACACGACTTACACAAAGAGAGGTTTCATCTTGAGATGAAGTGCAAGGCGCCACTAAATTTTTATCGCAGTGGCTATTTGTGCGGGAATACAAGTGCAACCATTCTAACCGAGCTGGTTCGCAAACGGTTTGTAACGATTCCTTGAATCTGTCTTTTGCATTGTGCTTCTAGTAGTAGTAGTTTTTCTTTAATCAGAGAATGAGGCTGTGAAATGCAAAGACTTTGACGAGATTTTATGGAGCTCGCAATAGTTGTAGCGTTAGGCGTGCACAAAACCAACCACGAGTCCAAGTCAACCTCGAGTCACGAGTTATCTCGAGTCAACCACGAGTCAAGCTATTTTTTAAATTTCGTATTGATCAAGAAGTTAAACGCTAAAAACGCTAAACGATTTTAAACATACATTTAAAAAAGAGAACGACGTTTCGGTGCTACGTTACGCCATTATCAAGATAAAATGTGAAAAAGTATAAGGTGTAATAAGAATATATAAAATATCAAACAATATATAAAATATTTGCGGGTTCTATGGGTATAATTTCCACGGTAAGAAACAAAATAAGGGAAAAAATGCACGGAAGTGTCACATAAACAGTTTGGCGCGTATGGAGCCAGTTTGCGTGTAAAGAGAAGGCTTTGGTATCCTTTAACTTACAGCATCTCAAAGAGCGCTTACCATTTGCATGGAAAAACCGGTTATTCCTGTGTGAATTCAAATGGTAAGGTTCATTCCGGTGAATTTATTTCGGGAAAAAGGTAATACCTTTCGAGGCTTATTGAAACGTTGTTTACTGCTAACATAATCTATATCCGTATGTTTTATTTGCCTCAATCTATATTTTGTTTCGGGAAAAAAGAATAACAAAAGAGAAAAAAAATTGGCGTGACTCGAGGTTTGCTTGGGCTCGCGGTTGGTTCGTGTAACGCTACAACTTAGCTCGCAAGAACCTAGGTAAAATTTTATACTCAGGAAGTTGATTTCAACTTTCCCCATTAGTTACACTCGATCTGCTGTCACCTTAATTTGTCTATGGCTCATGAAGACAAGATCTCGGCTAAAATAGGACTATGCAACAATTATCAGGAAGGGGTGGGCGGGGGGGAGGGAGCGAAAAACGAGCTTCGCAAGGAGAACTATTACACAATACCCCTCCTCTCAACAAAGACAAATTAGCTCTGACCCCCTCCAAATCTCCCAACAATTATGACGCACCCCCCGCAACCAACACCTACAAACATACTAAATATACCGTTCTGAATCCTTTACTTTCTTTGTACTGTAACGCAAGCAGGCCTTACCTGCCACCGTAAATTTAATTTAGACACTTTGCACTTAGTCTCAACTGGCATTCAAGATAATATTGCTCAACCTAATTGAGGACCTTGAAGCTGCATCAAAAAAGGCTACCTATTCTGTTGGTTCCATAACCAACGAATCAAAATCCAGGAGACGGAAGCAAGACAAAAGGAAACTGCAAGAAAAAGGAGTTCTTTGGCTGTGGAAAATCGAAAGAGTAGAGCTTTTGTTATTTTCCTTTCACTGGGGATGGGGGGGGGGGAGGGGGGGGGGGGACACCAGTTGATGGTGAATATGAGCCAAAGAAGTATGGAGTGCCACAGATCAATAATGTCGATCTAGATGTTCTTGGTTTGTTTACGTCACGCACTGATGAAGCTTGTTTAGGAGACCTGTTAAATTCTAAATGCTTCATTGGAGAAGCTGAAGAGTTAATTGAAGAGTTTTTATCATCAACCTCTTAAACACCAACATAAACATGTGTCATTTTGATAATCTTATCAAGTTAATTTCACTTGAGAATGATCATTGTATGTTCCATTTTATTTTTGATGTGATATACCGTAAACCATGTTTTATTCATATCAAATGAATCCGGAAAGTCATGAGTACAACTTTTGGTGAAATATATTTAGTATTTGAATCTTAAGTCAGTTTTTCAGTTGCCTTCGATTATAAACCTTCCGCGCCAGGAACGTTTTGGTTTCGGTTTTGATATTTCATTTTTAACGATCCCTGATCAGATGAATTTAGTTAAGACGCATTGGCCCGATTTATACTAGAGACGGATCATCCGTCTGGGACGAACTTGGGCAAAGAACGATAGTTCGTCTGATAATTCGTCCGCGTATAAATACGGGCAAACAGACGGATCATCCGTCCAGACGAACTACCTGGATAATTCGTCTTCATCGACGAATTACCGAGGCTAATTCGTCTGAACGGATCATCCGTCTGTGAGTATAAATGCGGGCGAAGGACGGACTATCGATGAAATCAACACCTCGTTACATAACGCCAGCGGTCATTTTGCTGTGCGAAAGCCCAAACCAGAACGGGTTTGGACTGAAACGGAACTAAAATTCCTTGCCCTCGTGCTAGCTGACGAGAAAACAGAATTTGCCGTTCGACTGGAAACACTCGCCTTAAAGAAGTCTGCAAACAACGAAGTCTTTGCAACTTCTTCATATAACAATTCGTCCGCGATACGCTTTTTTGCCATTTCATCATCCATCCTCAGCAAAGAATTAAATCCTTCTTCTGCAGCTTTTCTCTTATTCGATAAAAGCTTCACGAACTGTGTTTTGGCCCAATTTGCTGCCATTTTGAAGATTGGTCTTACTAGCACCCAGGCCTTTTTGTCGCGCTTTCTAAGAAATCACCGATAGTCCCTATCATATAGTTCGTCCCGTATTTATACTAGACGGATGATCCGTCTGGACGGATGATCTGTCTGGACGGATGATCCGTCTCTAGTATAAATTGGGCCATTATTATATAGACACGAGTGTTTTACTGGAAAATTCACCACTCGTAAAATTGTATTCATACGAAACCACATCCATATTTTCCATTTCACTGATATCAAGTTTGTCTCTTAAATTGTGCTTCAATTCGTTGGTGTATGATCGAAACATCTTCGGGTCTTCCTCGAAAGTCCTCGGCAATCTTTGGATATCTTCGGACGTTTTCGGAAAATTGGTCGGAAATCTTCGAAAAATCGTCAAAAACGCCGTCATCAGTGTGTCTATATAGTAAAAAGAATTACACGTTAGCTCAAAGATATGAATTTTATCTCACTCGTTCACTGCGCTCACTCGTGAGACATTGTTCTTGCCACTCGAACATATCTTCATATCTTCTCGCCACCGTGTAATATCCTCTATGTATTTACTAGAAACCAAAAATAACGGTTCGTGCTAAACAAGGATACGATTCCTAGCAATGTCGGTTATTAAACACACCGAAACCCCACACTGAACTTGAAACTAATTTAAATGAAATTAATACCTTCCACGTCTTCGAAGGTGACAAAGGCTTGTCTTCCACTGATTTCGATGCTCTCTACATCACCACCTCCAGAATTTCGTTTAGACTGAAAGTACACCGTAAGCTGCGACTCTGTCGTGCCATCTGGAAATCCAGAGACCAAAATACGTGGACGTTCCATGACTATTTTATTGGATATCACGGAATGTCCGAGGACATGTTCCTGCGAGATCTAGCTAAACAGCCCGGAAATGTAAATTATTTTCGGAATATTAACGAGTTTCAGTTTCACTGAGGCCTGATTGGTTGTTAAATGGTTGTTATGACTAAAGCTGGCCGTTCATTGGCTGGTCACAGCTGCACCCTGTTTCTATTGAACCTTTCTGAGAAATGTTGTCATGAGCTTGTTCCAATTCCACGAAACGGGCACTGGAAACTGAAAATAGAGCAACTCGAAAGCAGTCAGTTGTCCAAGGAGTCACACATTTCATGTTGGTTGGTAAACGTCTTAATCTTCTTCTGCTTTAAAAAGTAACTTTCGGTTTCTAGTCGCTTCATTTCCCATCTGAGCTACCTACGTAACTTGTGCGGGGATTCCCCGAATCTGATGGCTATAATTTATGCCATCAAGTCTGGCTTAGCTTGACGCTTTGCTTTTGAAATTCGACAGGTTTCTTCTAGATCGAAACTTCGAAACAGTTAACAGCGTTCTTTCTGTCACAAACGGCAAGTAATGGCTTCAGAACGTTCAATTCTCAAGGCAATGAACCCAGACGACGTTCGAAGAAGCATTGTTGTGGCGAATGTGACTCCAGGGACCAAAGAAGAAGCAATTTTTATCCATTTTCAGCAGCGTAAACATGGCGGCGGAGACGTGTCGTCAGTGAGGCTCACACAAGATGGAGATAAAGCTGTTATTACATTTGAAGAAGCAGAAAGTAAGGCGAACGTTATTGCTAATGTTTTATTTTTAGCCAGTTTCTGCGCTTGACGCTCGATTGCGGACGACCTAGACCTACAATTGTAGCTGTCATCAGTCTACTTGCAACTATGAATGTATTTTGAGTTATTATCGGGGAGGTAACCTTTGAAATTCATAATAAATCAAAACATTACAGACTCCTGTAAGCGGTAAATAAGCTAAAGAAAAACCCTGTAACAAAATTAAACGAGGGATATTTATACCGGCGTATTTTGAATAGGCCTTATCACGGTTTCCGACGCCATTTTGACGGGTAGGCAAAGCGGTCAGAAATTACAGTGTTTGTATGGAAATCCGATGGCAAAGAACTTTTTCCAAAATCGAATTTTACGCAATTTGTGAATCGCAATGTTAAAATATCAGGTGGAAGATTGTATTCACCAAGTTTGAAGGTTGTAGTTTAACTAGAAGACGCTCTGTTAATTTTTATAATTTTCCATACATTTGTCTGTAATTTTTTTTTCGGCGCCGCCGCGTCTTCCCAGCCAAATTTACAGAAAATGTATGGAAAATTATAAAAATTAATTGAGCGTCTTCTAGTTAAACTACAACCTTCAAACTTGGTGAATACAATCTTCCACCTGATATTTTAACATTGCGATTCACAAATTGCGTAAAATTCGATTTTGGAAAAAGTTCTTTGCCATCGGATTCCCATACAAACACTGTAATTTCTGACCGCTTTGCCTACCCGTCAAAATGGCGTCGGAAACCGTGATAAGGCCTATTCAACTGCTCTGATCGCGTGCTAATCAATAACCAAATACCGTTTTTATAGAGAGCATTATTATTCTTAGTTGAAATGTAGTGAACTAAGATGCATGCCTTGGAGAAAGACATGCCTTGGGCAAAGGCATGCTTCGACGTTTACCCCTTTTGCGAATTGAGTTTGCTCAGTCATGCGTTTATAACAAGTATTTATTTACTTGCTTTACTTTCTTAAACAATTTCGTTATTGCTTTTCTTTCCTTACCACGTAAAGCTGTACAAACAGTTCTGAATATAGAACACAACATCGGAGGAGTTTTACTTAAAGTTGATCGGTGTCCAGAGGAGAGAAACGCTGATGAGGTTTGATATTATGATATTATGATTTATATTATGATTTAAACTGATTTATGTATTTCGTACACTGACTCCGGTGTCAACTCTCATAGAACAATTTCAACAAAAATTGAAGTTGGAACCCTGTGAGAGTAATCGATATTTGTTCAGAAATGCGTTGCTCAAATACTAGATATCCGGCAGTCAGAAATTCATGAATAATCAATACATTCAATATTCACAAAAATGATCATTGAAACCTCCCGAGAGTATTTCAGCATTTCGATCTTTGGTAGGAAACACAAAGCGAGTTTTTACAATGTTTTGGTTTTGCACAGATGATATTGTACGAACCTTGTGTGACTCACGGGCACAATTTTTCAAAAACTACATACCCGGCTGTGAGAACGTCTTCCCGTTTTTCCTCCAAAATTTCCATTTGAACCTGCTGAAATGTCGGTGTAGAAATACCAAGCGATTTTCGAACTTCAGGCCTCAACAATTGCCTCGGCAAAGTATAATGTAGTACAAATAGCTACAAAACGCCTGAGCGTTCTGTGACGAAAGTCCGCCACAGGAAATTATTGATCTTAACTTCCGGTGTAACACTTCAGTTGCGTGACAAAGGAACATTTCTTTTATTTTTTTAATTTCTTTATTTATTGTAGACACTTGCTGCGTTGGTGGGGAGTAAGTAGGAGCTAATTTGGTTTTTATCAACTGAGTTGATAATGTTAATTGGCCACCGTAAAGAGGGTCTAAAGAGATTCGAAAGCTGACGTTTCGAGCGTTAGCCCCTCGTCAGAGTGAATCTAGGAATATTGAGGGTTGTGCGTGGTTTATATACAGAAAAGATGGAGCTACGCTATTGGTTGGTACATGGTAACGTGGAAAACATCAGAATAAATTAGTTGAATGAAAAGCGTTCCTTGATACCGTAAAGAGTGCCGATTTAAAAAAAATAAATTTTTGTTCTAGAATTTTTCGGCTTTCAACAACAACAACCAACCATTTATTTTGCTTTGTACATAAAATATACAGCAAAGAAAAATAAGTTTAACTTAAATAAGCAAAAAAAAACTACTCAGAATAGTGATAACTAAACGGGCTGAGATATAGATATAAATATAAAAATGAAGTATGAAGAAAAAAATATAAATAGTAATAGTACTAGTTGTTGACAAAGCGTTGTTTAATTAAGAGCGATAATAACTGGAAGAGAAAAATTAAAGAAAAATACTAAGCTAGCATTAAGCATGAGAATTTAGGAACTGCTTCATCAAGTTTTGTTTAAATAAACGCAAAGATAAACTTTTTATCTCTTTATCCAACTTGTTTCAGGTAGAAGGACTAGAGAAATGTAGATTGAACTTGCCATAACTAGTTAAGAAATAGAAAACATGTGCCGTGTTTCTATCGAGTTATAGAAACACTAGTGAAAGTTTGGGAGAACGAGAAATGCTGTGGGAACACGAGCCGCAGGCGAGTGTTTCCACAGCTTTTTCGAGTTCTCCCAAACTTTCACGAGTGTTTCTATAACTCGATAGGAACACGGAGAACATGTTTTCTATTTCTTTTAGAAAATACCGCGACGAAGAAAAAGAAAAACAACTTGTTTACTTCGATCATCAAAATGTAGATTCTCTTTGTTCGCGCCATTGTTACGTCAACAGCTCGTGCTAGTTCTGTGTTTCTATCGAGTTTTAGTATAAATCTACTAGCGTTCTATCACGAATAACGTCCTCTGATTGGCTACGCTACCCACGTTCTATTCTGTGATAGATAGTGAGTAGCGTAGCAGCGAGCACTAGGGGCCGTTTCTTTGTGTTTTTGAAGTGTCTTTGAAGAGGATTTAGATTAAATTTTTGAACGACTAGTAGATTTATACTAAAACAATTAGATTATTCGCTCTCGATTTCTATGCGCGATAGTTGACTCGGGCTGCGCCCTCGTCAACTATCACGCGATAGAAATCTCGAGCTCATAATCTAATTGTTTAATAGAAACACGGTTTTAAACCAATCAGCGTGCGTATTTGCTTTGGGTTATTTTCTAATTCTAATTAACGTAATCAATATAATATGTTGACTTAGATGCTAGCCTAGTATTATAGTTATGTTTAGATGATATGAATGTAAAGTAATTGTCGAAGACCTTAGATAATAGATTATGGTATTACGTAATACTGAAACATAAAAAAGGCAGTTTGCATAGTAACCAGATCCATGAATTTAATTAAGCCTAACTGAGAAAATATAGGGCTGGACTGGGCATCTCGTTTTGAGAATGTAATTATACGTATACGTAGAGCCTGCTTTTGCAAAGTAACAATTGGTTTTAAAGTTGTGGCAGGTATTTCCCCAGACAACCAAGCCATAAGGCAAGAAAGGGATACACCAAGGAATAATAAAGCTAAGTGAGAATATCATCAGTAACGAAATGCCTGAGCTTAGGTAGGATGCCAATACCTCTGGAATTTTCTTACTCACTTCATGTACATGTTTTTTCCAATTTAAGTGACAATCAACAATGAGACCTAAGTATTTGACACAAGTTGTTTGCTCCACAGGCATACCTGAGATTTTTAAATTAAAATAATTTTTCTTTGAGGAGGGTGAAAAATTACAAAATGTCTTTTGTCAGTATTTAAGGATAACCTATTTAATTGTAGCCATCGATTAAGTTTATCTAATTCTTCATTTAATTTTAATTCAAGGCATTGTAAGCTTTGATCTTGTAAGAAAATGTTGGTATCGTCTGCAAAGAGATGGAAATCTAATTCACTGGAACATTTATGCAGATCATCATATCAAACTTAGAGTTTGTATTTCGGGTAGACAATAGACTGCGGCGTCACTTTCCTTAAGTGGTTATTTCAATTGTTCGTAGCTTTGAGGCTCTTTTGTTATTATAACAGAGGTTTGAAATAACCGACAGTTAGCAAATTACCGAGCGCGAGATTTAAAATCTTCGTTAATGACCGTTTGAGGACAAAATCAACCCTTCTCGGGGTGGGCAAAGGATATAGTAGCCTACATCAACGACAGATTTACCGGGGGACGGAGGGGGTAGATTGTGTTACACGGACATAGGGGATCAGTCTGACAGAAGACCATTTTATCTGACAGTTTTCGAACAAACCCTAATTTTAAAAGTTCTTCCAAACTTTTTGGGAGTAATTTTCTTTAGAGATATCGCAAGATCTCAAACGAAGTATCTCCATGCACTTGTATGCGACACCAAAATTTTTGATTCACCAGAAAGCCCGAGCGAAATTTTCAACGAATTTCGACAAACAGCGTTATTCAAGCTCATGGAGTATCGAGGTTTGTTTGAAAATGCTAAGCGGTTCTAGGAAATATTTTGGAAATGCTAACTATCACAAGGTTTTATTAACAAGTAATCGGAGTAAGCATCACACTTTAAGTTTCTTTTATATTCTTTGCGCCATTGGTAATTTTTTTTTTTAAAAGTCAATTTCGATTTAGTGAACCAGAAGCGCGCACGGCATAACTAAAATAATGCGTCCTTAGCTCAAGAAGTTATGGGCGCTTGCTCGCAAGGGCATGTGCTAAGAACAGAATGTCACCACAATCTACTGGTAGCTACCTTCTTCAAAAAAAAAACAGCAAAGTACTGTTAGGAGAGTCCGAATAAAAGGGAAAACACTGACCAACACACGCGAGGTTTAACAATAGTCCAGTCAAAATGTGCTTACTCTCCCCCTGCTGGTCTGTCTGTGTTTTCCCAAGTAGGCTCCCGTTGGGAACAAAAATGTCATCATCAACTAAGTGCCGACTGAATCCGATTTAACCCGAGTGTGATTTTGCGACACCGAACCGAAAAATCCCTAAGGACGGACAACAATAGCGCATTGTCTTAGAATACTCAAACCATAACAATAGGCAATGTTTGATATGATTCACATACAACAAGAATAACAAAGGTCCCAAAACTGAACCCTGTGGTACACCACATAGAATTTACTGTGTGCCAGATTCCACATGGCCAAGTGAAACAAACAGACTCCTATCAATTCATGTGCAATGCCTCTGATACCATAGTATTCCAACTTATCAAGTAAGATATGGTGATCCACAGTGTCAAAGGCCTTACACAAATCCATGATGAAGATACCACATGAATAATGCTTACTATCAATAGCCTTTTGGATTTTATCTATGATAAGAATAAGGGCAACTGTGGAATGACTGGAACGAAATCAAAATTGTTGGTCAAAAATAGTAGAAGATTTCTCAAAATACTTAATTAATCTGTTATACATCAATCTCTCGTGAATCTTATTAAGTATTCATAACAATGAGATAGAATGATAATTTGTTACCACAAGAGGTGAGCCTTTTTTTATAGACTGGAAAAACAGTTTTGCAACTTTAAAGTCATAAAGTGATCCTTGATCGTGATGTAGGAAAAGGCCGCAGACGGCCACATGTTGCATAGAATGATTGGGGAAATTAAAGTGTCTCACGACCGGTTTGGATGCGTTTTTGTCGGATGTGTTCTCGGAATCGGTCGCCTAGTCGTCTTTCTGTTTCGCCGATTTATAACGTTTTGCAAAGAGAGAAAGTTATGCAGTAGATAACATTGGCTGAGGTACAGGTGAAACGATCAGTGATCTTGATGGATTTCTTGGGTACCGATATTTTCGGAAAGACATGCTTTGCATCGTGCGCGTGCGCATTTAAAAGTTCTGGGTTGATCACTTGCTTGGAATGCACTTCTGACTAAAAAGTTACCCATGTTTTTGTCGGGTTTGAATGAAATTAATGGAGGTTGCGAAAAGATTCTACCGGTTTTAAACACACTTTTATAACACTGCTTCCTTTTATACGTTTGCCGTTTAGTTTACAGTATAAATAATTAAGAGAACTGAGAAATTCGTCGGTTCCATCGCTAAGCCGTTAACTTCGTCGGTAAGCCCAACACCATGTGCAACCTTTGTCACGCAACTGAAGTGTTATACCGGAAGTTAAGATCAATAATTCCCTTTGGCAGACTTTCGTCACCGAACGCTGAGGCGTTTTCTAGCTATTTGTACTACATTATACTTTGCCAAGGCAATTGTTGAGGCCTGAAGTTCGAAAATCGCTTGGTATTTCTACAACGACGTCTCAGCAGGTTCAAATGGAAATTTTGGTGGAAAAACGGGAAGAATTTCTGCCCATGAGTCACACAAAGTTCGTACAATTTGCGCAAAACCAAAACATTGTAAAAGCTCGCTTGGTGTTTCCGATCACAGATCGAAATGCTGAAATACTCTCGGGAGGTTTCAATGATCATTTTTGTGAATATTGAATGTAGTGATTATTCATGAATTTTTGACTGCTGGGTATCTAGTATCTTGAACCACGGTGCCCGTGAGTCGAGGTTTTTATAGTATGCCGAAACCAAGAGAATTCGTCCACAACAAAAGCAAAACATTACTTTGAATCGCTTCGCATTTCTGAAGAAATATCGAATTCTCTCACAGGGTTAGATGAGATTTTCCGTGGAAATTTTATAGTTATTTCAGACTGCCGGGTATTTTTGAGTTTACCTTACTACTCTCAATACATTTTTTTTTTTCAGCTTAATTGTTGCCACCTGACCAACTGAAAACTTATTACCTCTAGGTATTCTCCCAAGTCACTGCCATGCTGGATCCGTTTAATTCTGATATTCAACTCCAAGAGGCTGAGCAGATTTTGCGGAAGATTCAAGCGGAGGTTGGTATATCGTTTGAATACAAAGGCAAGTGTTTCGTGATATATGGCACATTGAGCCAGATCAATAAATGCCACGGTATCGTGAAAAGCTACCTTATCAAGGACGAAAGTATTGCAAACGAACTGTGCAAACTTTCCGTGGAGGCTAAAGCACAAACGGCGAATATTGAAGCGTCCGAGATGGAAGGAGCAGCAGCAAAGGCGAGCTCACCTGGTGAAACCGTAATCATAGCAACACCTTTGGACTTGGAAGGGAAGGTTCTTCCCAAGGCTTGCGAGACTAAAGTGAGCGTGCATCCTACGGTATTACAGACTTTTAGCATACGTCCACTTGCCTTTCGTTTTATGAGCCAGTTTTTCAACGAACAGTTGCAACAGATTACCAGGAAATTTCTGGTTGAATTGGCCACTTCAAATAGTGATGTTCAAGTTACACTAAAGCCGAAACATGGCTGTGATTTGACCAGATATAACGAGGCTTGCAGCGAGTTTTGCATGCTAGTTAAAACTGTCTCCCGAGGCATGGTTGCCCGGGAAATGGACCTGACTGGATTTGATGAGGGTTCAGTCAATGCCTTGATTCAGTTCGTCACCACTAAGTACCCAGTTATAGTAGACAAACCCCAAGAAAACGGCCCCTTTGTTGTGTACGGAGATGCTGCATCCGTTCAACAAGTGTCGCTGACGGTACAAGAAGGAATGAGCGAACAGCCCAGGTATGATACCGCCATGAGCGCTGAAGGAATGGGAACGGTGCCAACAGAAGTAGTTTCCATAGAAACATTTTCTCATCGAACGGAAAAAGGCGTCACCATCTCCCTTCGTTATGGCGACATTACTAGTGAGGTAGTCGATGCTATCGTCAATCCTGCAAATCCATTTTTGAATCACGCAGCTGGCCTTGCAATGTCGATTGTTCAAAAGGGTGGAATTGAAATCCAGAGAGAATGTGACAAGATTATGAGAGAACGCGGCTTTCAAGTTTTACACGTTGGTGACGCAATTCACACGACCGCTGGCAGTTTACCATGCGAGTTTGTCATCCATGCGGTTGGTCCAGAATGGTACAAACAGTCCGATAAAAAGGGCATGAAGCTTCTTCAAAAGGCCTGTGTCGAGAGTCTAAAACTTGCATCGCAACTTGGTTTATCATCTGTCGCTGTACCAGCAGTTAGTTCTGGTATCTTTCGTGCTCCTTTAGACGCTTGTGCTTTCGCCATGCTGAACGCAGTGGAAGAATACCTCACAATGCCAAGTGTGGCGAAGAAAGAAGATGTGAAGAAAAAAGGCTCAAAAGCGGCTGGCCAAAACAAAGTAGATGGAAAGAAAACTGGTAACAAAGAAAAGGACAGGAAGAAGAATGAAGCTCCAACCAAAACCTCTGAAGGTGAAGAGGACCCTGCAAAGCCGGGAAGTGTAAAAGACATTCGCTTTGTCCTTATTGATGCTGATTCAATGGATGTCTTCGAGAGAGAGTTCGCCAAAAGGTTTGGCAGCGGTCCTAAGGACATCAGCGATGATGATGACGATGATGAAGTTTAGTGTGAAGAAAAATTATGTCAAACAAAACGCTTGAGATGCATATATTCATTATGTGGTATTAGGAAACGGTTGTAAACGTTTTTTTGCTGTTGTTGTTCTTTCTGTTTTTAATTCTAGTTCCGTGCGAACCTGGACCAACATGGCTGGAAACAGATACCTTTATTAAGAGAAACACGCAATGAAGAAACGAGGCCAATATCCTGGCTTCTTGAACAGTTAATCATAGCTCGCACGATTTGGTTCATTTTGGCCTAAAAAATTCTCACTCATGGATGTTTCAACGTGTAACTTTCGAACTTAGATTTTAATTGGGCCAAAATTAGATCAGTGCAAAAAGAAGCTGGATTTGGTTACGGTGAATCGAAGCTCAGTATCAATTCAGTGTTCTTGCATGGGCAACATCATAGTATTGAACAAACTGATCTAGACAAATTCAGTCAGGAGAACTAATGTTTCATGGGAGCAGTGAATTCTTTGAGACTGGATATCACTAATCAACTCGACGTATCCTGATTACGTCATGCTGACGTAGCTATATAGACTGTTAATTGGATTGTGCGAATCAGCGACTCTGCTGACACTCTGCTCCGTGACACGAAGATTCAACATTTAGTCTTCCTGGTCGCACGAGGTATGTGTGGCAGGGAATCCCAATTGATGCACGCCTGTGAAAACTACATTTCAGACACAAGTGCTGACAGATGACTACCTAGCTTTCGTTTACATAAGAAAATATTATTGAACATAGATTGGTGTGCGGCACAAACCGCACCGTACTTCATCACTATAAAATGTAAAAGAACGAAATTTTGGTTAAATTGCGTTTACATTCTTTATTAGAAAGTTAAAAACGCCTGTTCTAGGGATATTAATTAAGAGCACTAAGCTGAGTGAATACAGATAGTTCTCCTCCGCTGTAACAATGGCTTTAGTCAAAGAAACCGTGAACATTATACACTATACACTAGTTATGCTTATTAACATTATTAAAAACTGGAACATCGGATAACGCAATTCGAGAGTTTTCATTGGCTTGGCTATCATGGGTTATGAACCATTATACCATTATGCCATGCCCTACAAAAATGGTAAGCGTACCCGCGTAATTTTTGGGGGCGTTTTCATTTTTATTTATTTTAGTTTTCGTATTTAATAAATTATTCTACTCGCACTTGTTGGATATGAGACCAACTCGGCGCTACGTGCTTCGTTGGCTATCTACCATCTCATGTCCAACAAGCGCGAGTGCAATAATTATCATATAGACCTACTTACCGATATGGCGGCCATATTGAATAAATTAATTAAAAGCATTTTTACTCTACATTTTCATGCAATATATGTTTTTTGAAAACATAAAATTTCCGAAAGTAACTATCACCTATACGCCCTCGAATGAACACTCCACTGTTTATATGTATATTCGAGAGCGAATGATCTCGACTGTGTACTAATGTTCAGTAGCATTGTAGGGTGTGGTCGAATACCTGCAAGTTATTTCTACCTGGACGTAAGTGTCATCTCAGATATAAAAATTCAACAATAATCTCCCTTAATCAAGAAATGTTACAGTTCGAATGGAAAGGAGTTTTACATTGGAGAGGGTCTAAGTGTGGTGGTGAATTTTACTGCTAACGGTAAATATATTGTCATTTTCGCGTTTAACGGTTAATTTATTTTTCCTTACGGTTAACAGAAAACTTGGGAATTAGTTACCAGTTTTTGAAACAGTTTAGAACTAAATTTCCTCAGTTTAAAAAAGTTTAAAATTGATTAGCCTTAGAATCATAGAGTCAAGCGTGTTATGATAAAAATCGTTGCTGAGTACGTCTCCCGGCCTTTTTCTGCAGTACCAAACAACAAGACAAGGCAAAAATGTCTTGACAAGAGATTTTGAGTGTTTCCCTTTCCATATTTTTTTATGGCAAACAGTTAAAACTTTATTAAAACTTTTCAAATTTTTACTCCAAACGGCTAAATTTTTGGCCCGTTTTACTCTAACGGTTAACCCTATTGAGACTTCGTTATAAATAGGTATCAGTATATAATCTAGGGTCAGTTTAGTGGATGTAATTACACTGTCGCCTGCAGGAACGTAAGTCGTCAGAAATCTTGTTATTTACTAATGCTGTGCTATCAGTTTGGTGGTCATCTTGCACACGACATAAGAAACCAGGCGCGCCGATCTCTTCGCGACGAAGCGTCGAGCGTAACACGTCCTTGAGTACTGGTTGTGATGTAGCCCCCCGCTGGGAGAACTGATTTCATTGTCTTGCACGACGTCAAACTCCCGGCCAAACTGCTTGTGCCACACCTTACATCACGCATAAAGAAACGGTGACTGTCTGTAAGAGAAGCTGTACCACTGACGAACTAAAAACAAAAACAAAAAAAACAGTGCTATTACACGATTAATTATAGAACACGTTTTCCACTCCGCAATAAACGCCAAGGCGAAAACTAATAATTTAGACAATATTATATCATGCTATGAAAATCGGAGATAAAAATGTTATACATAAACGAATACTAGAAACCTAGGCTCATAAACTGCTCGCTTCGGTGAGGAACGTACAATATATTAATTCAAACTGATAACTAGTTATGCATAACTGTAAGTTTATTCAGAAATAATGATCATCATCAATCCTGGTCTCACCTCTAAAGCTATTTGACTTGACTTGACAGCTAGGGTGTAACTCTGATTATGTTTCCACTGGAACGTGGTCACCAACTTGGGTGTAGAGCCAATTTGAAGTACGCAGTGTTTCAGGTGAAAAACTGTCAAAGATACATGAACGGCGTTAAAGTGGCTCACTAGTCAAAAAACTGACGACGATGACAAAAAATGCAGTTTTTTAAACATAAAAGATTTAAAACCCTTGAACACTTGTTAAAAGTATTTTGGATCGATCATGCTGAATTTATCTCTAGTTAAATGCTAAATTTAAGGAAAGTACAGAGTGGTATAAGTTTTTTTACGTAACAATGGCCATAGCAACAGTTTTTTACAGTAAGAACATGACCAAAAATATAGATTAATTTTAACATATATGAGCAATACTTTGTAGTAAGGCTGTAAAGAGACGAACAACTCGATTGGCATAATTACTTGGGAAAAGCTTTGCTTGATTTACCATCACAGGCTCATTCATTTCCCTTATGAAAAAGCACATTTTCTACAATTGCGGAAACTTTTTAGAAAATAGAACAGCCATTACACCCCCTTCCCGGAGATCCAATTTGTACCCCTCCCTCGCAATGTTTGGTTTGTTAAATGCTAAATCAATCATGTAAGAAACTTTAAGTGCATTTTTCTCAAAGGTCTACTTTTGTACCTACTGACTTCACGCCAACATTTCTACATTGGAAAGAATTGACGAGAAATTCCTGAAATTTGGGGTCATCAAAGACTAATAGTGTCGTCATGTAATAAACTAAAAAATTCATAGCATTTTAAAGTCTGTCACGTGACACTAGGTAATTTGTTCACTGGGTTTGGTGCAAAATAAGGTTATTTCCAAATAAGACCTGTAGAAAGCACAGAAAACAAGAATCAAATGCAAACATTTTAGCTTATTGCATAGAACGAAGCAAAAACTTACAAGATATGCTTGTTTTAAAATCAAATCTTGTTTTGTAAAAGAGCAGGAACTGTTGGCGTCAATGCTTTAAACTCAAACTTCAAAAGGCTGTGGCTGGTTGCCATAGCAACCATTTTCAGGGAAACCTTCAAAATTTATTTTCTCTTCATGAGTGCAATCGAACGCAATTGACCTTTGTTTACCATATGTAAGCAAACGTTTTGGTCCCTTTTTGACTAGTGAGCCACCTTAATGCAGTTAAGATCTGATAACTGTGCCAAACGAATCGTTGATTTATTTTTTTTCTTTTGGAAGCGACATGCTTTCCCGCGTCAGAGCAAGCGCACCTGGTTTGGCCCTTTCAAATGATGGAATGATTTTGGTACTCCCAAAGCAAGAAAACAAATAAAAACAAATTCATAAATAGAAGGAAGCACAAGGCTGATCGCTCAAGAAAACTGTCCAGTTTCTCCCCCAAAATCTATTATATACAGTGGTGAAAAATGAGGTTTTAGAATAAACCACAGCTGTAGAACGTAAAAGGTTAACCTCGTGTAACGTGTTTAACTAAATGATACTGCGCTGCATAAGCAATTAATTTCTCGCGTCAGCAGCGCAGAGCTTTCCGGCTTGACTCACATGTTAGCCGGCGTAGTCTTTATGTGTCAGGTCCTCCTACGAATGGCTGACCTGAGTTTTTAAGCCATTGTTAGTTCGTATAGTGTGATCGTCCGGGTGAGGGCAGTTCTGAGAAGAACTGTTGTTGGTGACTGACATTTTGACAACCTGAGCGGAAGTCATCTTCAGAGTCAAGTGAAAAGTGTTTGTCAGTCGACGATGTTTTAAGTTTGATCCGTTGAAAGTGATTGGTCACTTTAATCATGATGGTATTGGCTGGAAGACTCGTGTAAAGTTTGTCACTAGTCATTGGTCAGTTTCGATCCGTCTTTTATTAGTCGAATTGGTTGGTTTGAGGTACGTGAATAGTTAAGTTAGTCAAATTAAGTCGGTCTGTTAGAATTAAGTCGGTCTGTTAGAAGTCCGTTTGATACTTCTGGGTTGAAACCATTTACTACGTTAATCCATTGTTGTTTAATTTTGTCAACCAGTACTCCCTTTTGAGATTTCATTCAATATTTATAAGTTATATCTTGGCAAATGTTGGGAACAGATAAGGACGTTACTTGTTTGTTCGTTTGATGGTATAGTGAGTTTGGCCGTTAGCTTAATACATTTCATGGTCTAGATTTAAACCCTTGAACGCTGAGAAGATAACTCACCAGTATACTTTGACTGGCTGCTTTGTCCAGTTAATGATACTCCAGTAGGAACATCACTGTCATCCACATCCACTCTTAACAGAGACTGTGAGCTCGTGTTCGTTTGTACGTGTAACAGGTATGAGCGAATGGTACATTTCACCTTGTTGCAGATTGATGCATTTAAGGATCTTTGAAAGGAAACGGCCACCAAAGCTACCTAAATTGATAAAAGTAGTAATAATACATATTCGTTATTTTTCATTTGAAGTTTGTTATAAGCTGCTACGTCAGTTTACGAAATAAACAAAAACACAAAGCTAAAGAAAAGGGCCTGGTACCAGGCCCTTTGCAGATTATGCCCTCCAAGATTTGGTACGAATGCGATTTTTTCCTTGTTCCAAACAGAATGTCCTTGGCTGTTTTTCGGTATGATAGCACGATTGATTACCTCTGCGCTTCTGCTACCTATAACGCTTTTAAAATTTAACTCGTTTTTACATGTACAAATGTCTTTAACATGCATCATCGTTAAACTGGTTCGAGCATTTCTTTTTACGTGAAACATTCAGAATATAGCTGCGAATATTAACAGAAGCAGACAGCCTAGTAGACCTTAATGTCAGAGATTAAAAAAAAAAGGTTGGCCACTCAGACAGCCTGGGCAGCACGAGTAGATAATGAAGACATATGGATAACGCTTACGATGATGGTTTAATTTAGACAAAAAAGTTCGCTCCTTCTGTTTTCTTTCTTCCGCGATGATTACGCAAAATATGTTCCTCTATTTCATTTGGGACCTGTGGTTAGAATTACAGTACTGTGCAAAAGTAACACACAAGATATCCGGCAAATTTCATTCTTTGTCTCCCTGAAATGCTGGTGAAATTCGTCCAGGACAAACTTTCAAGACAAACACTGGACACTTTTTCAGTGGAACGCAGCGAAAAAAACCCCGACTCTTTGTTGACGTTTCGATCAGACCTCAATTTGAATTATCACTTCTTTTCGTCAAAGATTGTTGATTTTTTTTTTTTGAAATTCGTCGAAATTCATATGTAATACTTTTGCACAGTACTGTAACTGGGCAGACCACGAATGACATCCTTACATGAGCCTAACTGAAAATTTGAATATCACGTACATGTATTAAAATTGACGTCTCGTTCAGTTTTTTTTTAAATCAAACGTCTAGCCTGCAGGCAGGCTCATGTTTGGGAAACACGCATATGCTACCGGCGAAATCCCGAGGAAAGTGATTTCTTGGCTCCTCTTCACCAGGTTCTCTCGCCGGATCGCTTCGCTCGGGGACTCGCTCTTTGGCCCTGGCGCGTGTGACCAAGGTGAGCCGCAGGCTATTAAATGCACACCAACGCTCACTGCAAAATGCCCCAACTAACTTTGAAATCAACAAACAGATGGTACAGCACAATCAAGAGTTTTTGGTTAGCTATAGGAATTTTGTGACTTTAAAATGACTTCGTTTACAATAGAAATGTATGTCTCCCATCATTGAAATGCGTAATCTATTTTGCGGAAGCTATATATTGCTTCTACTTTTTGTCACTTTTAAGCTATTTAAGCGCTGAAGTTCAAGCTAGGCGATCTGAATTTGATACACCGTTGCTATGGTAACAGATTCTTACGTCTTGGAAATAATTACCTTTTAATAACCACCTATCATTTATCTACTGAATAGCGTTTCTAAGAACGTTAACTGAACGTGGGATCTGTGTACATGATATACATCAACATACAACTTTGTAGGTCTGATCGCTCTTTTCGTTCCTGCGACGAGAAATCTGCATGTATTATGCAAGGATCTACGTAGTATTACGGAATCTGGGATGCATCCTACTGTAGATTAACCCGGCTTTATAATGATGTTACAGCTTTGTGTGGGTATATTTTTTCAAGAACGTCTTATTCGAATAACAATAATAATAATCGTAATAAAACACCTTTCGAAAAGGTCCACCAACGCGGTGCAAAGAGCATTGGTTACTGGACCATATCTTGTGTACAATTAAATGTGAAATTGAAAAAAAAAAACGTAAACGGAAGGGTGGCCTAGGGAAGTAACGGTGACATTTGTCTAGGTCTTTTGTATTCGTGCATGGGAAGTTTTTATAGAAGATTGAAAGAATGTAAGATCGAAAAGAAGCCGAAATGATCAGATAGCACGCGATATCTCACGATTTTTACCGAGTTAACTAAGTGTATATGTAGATAAGGTTTTTTGTTGGGATGACGTATCGAAAACATTACCCTCTGACAGTCTCTTAAAGAGTCTATTTGAAATGGATTTTTCGCATTCAGGTGTATTACATGCATGGGCAAGTGCTAACCAAATCACGTGCACAGTTTATAAATGTCGTCGCTAGTAAACGAGTTGTACCATCTTCAGCTAGTTCATCTGATATGACAAGAACACTTAACTGTCATGACCATCTTTGGCCATAGAAATTTGTGATGGTTCAAAAGGACAGATTATTTTTTCTGAACTTCTAGTCTGGTCTATTTAAATTAAAGCAACGTTCTCTCTAATCTCTTATCTCCCTGATTCACGCCTTCCATGACTCGGAGTTGACTCGATTCAAACGTTTCACCTCTGATGTGGCATTAACAGCAAGCTCAATCTCTCACAAAAACCTACCGTAAAATTTATTTGAACAATATTACTTTAACGTAGATTGTCAAAGCATTGTTCCAGGCGAGTGCAATTAAAACCGCAAAAATGATCATTGAAATTAAACAACCGTGCAACAAATTTATTGATACTTGATGTTTAGCTTTCTTCTAGATGGTCGGCACTTTGTCGAGCCTTCTTTTACATATAATATAATACCCCTCAATTATCGAGTATAATTCATGCAGTGTGTTCGGTTAAAACAATATATAACACAAAAATAAGTAATGGCTTCTCTAGAAAAGAGAGTATGGCACATGCCGCGGATTGTCTCCCACGCTTAACGGAAGCTTGACCCCAATTTGCTGATGCATAAGAGATCCCGAAAACAAATTGTGCTTCCGCATGGATCTGTGAGACAGGAAGGGCTTTTTTTAAACAGACATTCTTTTACCCTTTCTCGATATGGTTTAAATGAACTTCATTCACATACATTTTAAATCTTAAATTTCGCTGGGGGCACGATAAAGACATCATTATTTTTTATCTTCCGTTGTTACTCTTTCTCTCTGAAAAGTAGTATTACTTAACTTTTAAAATTAGTCACGGTGGTAAATACGTTGTTTCAGCGGAAACGTCTTTATTGCACCTTTCGAGGAGTCGTGCATATTGTAAGATTATTACGACATCAACAAATTTCTACAGGCATTGCGAAGGACAAACGTCACCAAAATTTCATGTTTTGTTCATTTGTTTCATTAGAAACATTTTCTCAGCATCAAAGCAATAATTTTTATATGTTTCATGTCAGTTTCCATGATATGCTCTATAATGGAGTCATTGTTGGTTCTTAAATCAAAAGAAATAAAGTACATTAGCAGTCAGCATATCAAGGCTCTTCCATTGCTGTGTGTTGGGCAATTAATCGCAAGATAATTAAAAATATTATTAATTCAGGTTTTTTTCCACCTCCGTCGATCGACAGTCAGGCTCTAAGAAAAATCTTCATAAGTAAGCAGCTTGACCCCTGACAGACTTGTCCAAGTTTTCCAAATTTGTCTTAACATTTCCAGGGAGGGTACGCTGATACCGAATAAGATAAGTTTTGTCCAGTCTCTTGTCAAAATGGATATTAAGATAAAAAGATCAAAATACCTATCTGTTTGTGAGTACAACCCCTCTAACCTTTTCATTACGTCAAATCAAAGTGAATATGCTAGCTTCAAAATACGTGTAAACAGGATCAATTCAATATACAGAATAAGCTACAATAAATCAAGCTAAGTTTGTTTAGATAGTATGAGTTTGCTGTGTAGTCGTGGCTACAGTGACCTGGTGTGTCCATCTTTGTATCTATTAGCCTCAAGCATTTACTTTGACATCGTAGCTTATCCAGTGGCTGCACTCTAAGGAAATCTCGATTTATAACTTGGTTCCTATGATACAGTGTACATGGGAAAAATATCTTCCTAGAACATGAACACTTTTTGTTTCCATCTTGTTATTTGTTCAGAATGGTTTCCTCGGTTACTTTCCGTGCAGCCTCTAAGTTTTAATTGTTACAACGAATAAAAAAACAGTTTGCAGAAAAGGGAAATAAAATCATTAGTTATATCTGTGAATATCCACTGTGAATTAATCAAAGGGGCGAAAGATTCCTTGCATTTTTTGGCTGTGAGACTTTGTGAGGATTCTGAAGTCAGGCATGCAATTAAAGACATCACCTAAATAGAATATATAAATACAAATTCTATTGGAAATAGAGCTGCATATCATACAAGGAGACAAAACAGTTAATACGTACATGTACGTATGTCTAATTGAAAGTGAAAGGAAAGAGATGGTTACAGTTAAAGGAACACTATCACCATTTTTAACATGATTTTGGAAATTTCAAAAACATGTATCGATCATCAGAAGCTGAACAATAATGGTTTTATTTTGTACAGCAGTACTTGACAAATGATTAAAACCCATTAGAAAGTTAGGGTTAGGGTTAAGTTCTCATTTAGCGACCATTTCGTGAATTTATAATAGATTTAAGCAAATATATCATGACAGTGTCCCTTTAACTGAGTCAATGAACGGAAGAGTAAACAACATTATTATAAAAATGGAAAGATTCAGTTCCCTTCTCATCAGGGCTGTGCTCTTTTACATCCAGCTATAAATAGTTTTGCAAAAGCTGAGACATCTGGAAAGTGACTGAAAGCCGGTTTCTACCCCAGCAATGTTCGGAATAGTACGAGATTGAAAAAAAGCGAAGTTTAAACTAAGTTTTCTAGGCTTTAGACAGTATCAGTGAGAATTAGTTTTGAATTAGCCCCTTAATGTTCATTTGGAGGATAACTAATAAAATTTGATCACTTCTATAATCCATGCATTCCTTTGCGTTCTAGCAGCAAAAGGCACGAGATGTCTAAGTGAACCTTATTTCGTTATCTACTCTGCAAAACACAAAAAGACATTCCATACTTACCACAATCGCTTTAAGCATGATGTGCACTTGTTTTCAATAAACAGAAATTGTCCTAAGATGCCACAGGTGCTTCTGGTAAATGTAAAGGGTTTTCACTGCTAACAGGAAACTTCCTAACCGCTGTCTTCGCGTTGTCCATGATTAAATATTTTGAGTTACCCAACAGTGCTTGCATGATTAAACACAAAATGTGAAATAAACCTTGTTGAAATACCAGGTTTAAGTAGACCTATCCAAGAGTAAAAATTACTTTCCCAAGTTGTACCAACTACTTTGAAGGTAACCATTTTAACAGCATAAAGATGATATTATAATTTTCGTGACAAATTTTCACGCGCAAACAAATTTGGTAAATGAAAGAGTAATTACGAAATAAAACTTAATAAATGAATGGATTAGAAATTATGATATAGACTACAGACGACCAACCGGCCTCTTCCGCGTGGGCGATATCTTCCTCTGTTTTAAAAGGCGGTAAAAGTCGGGGCAATCTATAGGATTGTTTATTTCGCTGTCTTCTCAGTAGGTTTTGCCAATGTATCACATGAAATCGAAGTCAAGTTGGAAGCTTTTGAACATGTTGAAATAAAGGACATGTTCAACTTTCTTTTCAGTTTACAACTGCTCGTGGTTAGGAACCTAAAAGCTCTGCTCTAACAGCAGGTGAGCGCTATTGATGGGGTCATATCATTACTGTTATTTTCTATTCATCTAATTATTGAAAAAAAAAAGAAAAAAAAACTGAACCTTGGCATGGAGGCAGGACTTGCAAACAAAAAAGTAGGAAGTGAAATTTTGAGCCTTGACTATAAGGTTTTCAATTGCAGGCAAATTTTATATTAAAAGACAAATTCTATCAAATATGCGGTTCAGGAACCGCCATTGATCAATAATTCTAAAGCGTGTGACGTGGCATCCTTGGCTTACAGTTATAGTTGTCGTGTCTTGCTCGTCTCATAATCAAGAACCCAAACTCTCAGCACGGAATCATTACTTTACTGCTTTTTTGGTTTTAAGTAATTTCATAACAACAGCTGGTCCAGCTGCACAGTCTTTCCAAGCGGCTGCAAGTCGTAATATAAAATAACTGTAGCTTTTTGTGCTCCTTGTTTCTTAATTTTCATTGGAAAAGTGCATGTTTACATGAGCCACGTTGCGCCTGCATTCCTTCGGACTAGAAACGTTTAGATCCTTATTTAATTAAATATCCTTATCCTTATTTAAACTAAAGAACAAACTTTGAAGGCATCGTTCTTCTCTCGAAAGCCACTCGAAACTGAAAGCTTGGTCGAAGTTCAGTTTTTGATTGGCAGCTGTCGTCTCGTCAACCAATCAAATTATTCTAACGAGGATTGTGATTGGCGTATTATAGCCTGCTTTATAAGATAACAGAGCACGCTGATGCCACTTTTCTCGTTTGGAAATAAAGTTTGCTTTGGAAATTCAGCCGAATGCGTGAGGAAAGTATTGGATTCTTTATCATAAAATAGATAAGGAAGCCTCGACTGTGCTCTGTTGTGTTGCAAAGTACTTAGGAATCGGTAGAGCACTCAAGAGGTAGGGAAAAACACTCGACTACGTCTCGTGTTTGCCCTACACTTCTTTCGTGCTCTACTGCTTCCTCTGTGCTTTACGGCAGAACAGAGCACAGTCGAGGCTATTAAACGTCAACGTTTTGTTTGGTTTAATTTAATATTTGCCGTGAAATGAGCAATTACGTGAATGTGTTCATACATGCTCTGTAATTAAACAAATTGTTCGTGTACGTTGAAAGTTAAAGCTGTGGATTTGACATTTTGCAGGTATCGTGTCTGTATGTTTGAATATGAGTGTGAAAAAAAAAGTCTTTGTTTTTGATTGAATAATTATAGCTGAGTAATTAAGTCTTAATGCATAAATCCGGCAGGAGTGTCTTTTCCTTTTTCTTTTATGTTTTTTTTTTGGCTGAGGATGTAAAGTGTTTGGGTATATGGATTTAAAATAGTTCGTCATCGTTTGCAATTTCCTCAGCACGAGGACGCCTATGCTTGATTTCCAGCCGTCTTGTGAGCCCGCGTTCCTTACCCCACACCAAGACTGATCATTTTTGGGCAATCGCAGCCAAGCCCGCTAGAATCAAGCAGGCTTGGCTGTGATTGGTCAATTCTGTCGCTGTCTATCAAACGTGGTGGATTTCAGTGCTAATGGGTTTTCCCTTTTGCTATAAAGTGTCTTTTAGAGCGCTTTCACATCGACAAATTTAGGGAAACATGCAGCAGGAAGCCATTTTGAATTTGTTATAAGGGAAATATGTTTTAAGTTCTATTTACAAGGGTAAAAAAAAGGTCAAAAAGTAAAAAGCACCGAAGGTTTTCTACACTAGGTCATCTTCAGAGTAAGTAAAGACCGTCCGCTAATTGTGTATTTACTATACTAGTTACGTAATTCCCGAGATGAGAACAGTTTCGCAATGTAGCAACGAGCCTGTCTGTTTAAAGATAAGATGGGGATCAATAGGCCTTCGAGGATTCTACGCTTTGAAGTGGATTGAGCCGTGCAAAGTATGCGCCAGCTTAAAGAATGCAAAGGATGAACACGCAGATGGCTGGCAGGCTCAGCGGTCACCAGGACTGTTAACCATCAAATCGCACCTGAAAATTTTTCATGGTCTTACCAATGTAGCTGTCACCGCAGAACAGTTCCCTTTGTAGACTGCGAGTGATCTGTGAGTGTTTTAGTCTTCAAGGTTGAAAAGACTCTTGATTTGTCTTGTTTGCCACAGGATAATGAAAATCTATTTGGAATTCGAGAAATTGTTTAGTTTGGAAACAAAACAGTTCGTCTACAGCCGAATCGTATATAGGGAACTATTCACTGTTTGGGAAATAAAACGCTTAGGGTATCCAGCATTAAGAAAAGTTTTTCCATCTGTTTTGATTTCGTTGTTGAAATCAGAAGAGATACGTTTGGCTTTGTGGAGGACGCCAGTGATGCCATTTCTTTTCGATTTTGTGGGAATTTCCAATTAACCTTTTTTACCCTTGTAAATAGAAATTAAATTAAAGCGAATATTATGAACAAAACTTGTTTTAGTTTGTTTCACAGGAAAATTCGTAATTTTTTATTCCTTCCCGGTCATTGTCAAGGTTGTGGAGATGAGAGGCCGATTGTTAAACTAGCTGTGCATTGTCTACCTCTCTGCCAACTCGCTTCAATGCGGGACCGAGCCATGTTACATAAATTTTCGATAATCTCAAAAAAGTAGGTTTAGAACACCATGAGCTAGGATACGAGTATTTATTTACGTGTTTTGCCCAAACATGACACGCAATCAGTCTGCTCACTTTGTTGTCGGATCACTAAAATCAGGATAGGAACTGGCAGCCTTATACTTTGTTGCCAAGACAAAAGAGGTCTTACCTCAACTTTAACTTACACGCGGGAGCTTTAATTTAGCTTTGGAAACTCTGCAGAGCTAGCGACATTCAGTCATGCTGCCGAGAGTGGTAGACCGACCGTCCTCTAAAGTGCAGCCGGTCGATCTGATGAGCGTAAAACTAGTGTCATCTTCGCTCGTCTTAAACGTTTGTACAATGCTGCTCAAAGCAATATGAATGCAATATTGCTTCTGCTATGGACCAGGGGATTCGGAGGGTTTGGTCGAACGCCGTCAATTAAAAAAAATGAGACATTGCAACACGCTGACTGCAGAATGCCGAAAATCCCATTTCCAAAGGACCTCAGTGAAAAGTTTCCATTCCCCCACAGGGGACGTAAAACCTTCGGTGGTTCTTGTCTCGTACTCCCTTTTCTAAAATCTCGTTTCCGCCACAAAGGGAAGCATATCGGTGATATGCCCAAAGCTCATCAAGATCAGTTACGCTCCCAAGTTTGTGTAAACAGTCGAGTTTTAAAATTTCAGTGAACGTAACGTTTGCTGAATAAAGTATAAACTCAGTTAACAAAAGGAACTCACGGCAGATACATAAAGAGCAAAATCAACGATTACTCAACAATCAAGGAGTTGAACTCGTTATTACTGAGACTACGTTCAGATAGCGGTAGGGTGGAGGATTTGAACAAGTAGCGTCCATTATTTGCAACGCGGCGCCGCTCAATTCTGAGGGCGAGCTCGAAGAGCCCATACTTGCGAAAGTTGTGCGTATAAATACGATGATCAATAATAATAATAATAATATGGCCTTTATAAACCAAACGATGTTTTTAAAGTTCATGTTGTTTAATCAGACATGTTTCGGATGAAACATCATCCATCGTCAGTTGTACAGAATAAAATGAAGTTGTGCAATAAATAGTGTCATATAGTGAGACATTAATATGAATAATTAAGGATGAAGGCGAGAACAGAATAAAGACAAACATTAAACTATTTAAGCTAAGAAAAGAGACTAATTAGTATGAAAGGCATAAATTAAGATGTTTGACTTGGGAATTTAATGACGGCTGCTCCCAAAGGATGTGCATGGCTTAAACCATTAAACAACATGAACTTTAAAAACATCGTTTGGTTTATAAAGGCCATATCTTACTTACTACGAAGCCTTGGTAATAATAATAATAATAATAATAATAATAATAATAATAATAATAATAATCAAGTTCATGGAAGCCTCAATGAGCAACTGGAAAACTACAATGAAGCTATTTTACAATGATGGATGTATCACAACGGATCAGATCAGGATCAAAAGAGGGATCTTTCAAGGAGACTCATTATCACCTCTACTATTTTGACTAACCCTTGTACCTTTAACATCAGAACTGGCTACATCTGGGTATGGTTACAAGATCTCAAATACAAGTGCCCCAATCAACAATCTTTTCTATATGGATGATCTAAAACTGTACAGCAAGAATGAGCAAGAACAAATTGGAGAACTGAAAATAGTGAAGCAGTTCAGTGATGATATCGGTATGGAATTTGCACTTGAGAAATGTGCCAAAGCCAGTTTCAAGAAAGGTAAACTGACCTCAAGTGGAAACATAGTGATAGATGTTGATACAGAAATACAAGAGTTGGACCAGGAAGGTGTATACAAATACCTGGGTGTAGATGAAAATGATGGTATCCAGCACAGCAAAATGAAAGAGAAGATACGAAAAGAATATAACAGAAGAGTAAGATCGATCCTAAGAACTGAGCTCAGTGGAAGAAACAAAATGGAAGCTATCAATAGTCTTGCAGTCCCAGTTGTGCAATACAGTTTTGGCATCATAGACTGGAAACTCTCAGAACTGAAGAAGATTGACACAAAAACACGCAAACTATTGAACATGCACAAGATGTTACACCCTAAAGCAGATGTGGAAAGGCTGTACCTTCCGAGAAGAGATGCAGGTAGGGGCCTGATTGAGGTAGAAACAGCATTCAAAACAGCAACAATAGGACTTGATCATTATCTTAAGCACAAAGAAGGGTGTTATCCAAAGCAGCTGCTTGAACATGATCGATCCAAAGCCACAAATTCAATAACCAAGAACGCCACTAAGTTCAAAAGGGAAATAACAATGCTAAGAGTTTGAGAATAGAGAAGGTAAGTCAGCCTCGGAAAATGCTAAGGCCCTGAAACACATATTCAAGTCTAGGATGAAATCAATGAAAGACAAAGCTTTGCATGGCCAGTATCCCAAGATACTAGAGAAGCCACATGTAGACATAATCACTACCAACAAATGGTTGTCAAGCAATCTGAAAGGAGAAACAGAGGGACTACTTGTGGCAGCTCAAGATCAGGCAATAAACACCAGAAATTACCAGAAAGTAATATGTGGTCACCAAGTGGAAAGCAAATGCAGAATGTGTTCGCAACATGAAGAGACAGTGGACCATATTGTATCTGGATGTGAGGTCCTAGCCAAAACAGAGTATATCTCCAGGCACAATAATGCTGGCACAATAATAGTGGGAGGCGCGGTGGCCTCATGGTTAGTGCGCTCAACTCCGGAGCGAGCGGTCCGGGTTCGAGCCCTGGCCGGGGACAGTGTGTTGTGTTCTTGGGCAAGACACTTTACTCTCACAGTGCCTCTCTCCACCCAGGTGTATAAATGGATACCTGCTATTTGTTGGGGAAACCTAACAAAATTGCGGGGGAGTGACCTGCGATGGACTAGCATCCCGTCCAGGGGAAGTAGAAATACGTCTAGCCGCTTAATGCCACAGAAACCGGGATAAGCTCCGGCATCTATGAGCCAGCCTTGGCTCGAAGGCTTCACACACATATCTCCATTGGAGTATCTGTAAAGATCATGATCTCAAGATCACAGATCAATTTTACCAACACACACCAAAACTGTTATACACAATAAAGACGACAACCTCACCATCATGTGGGACACGCCAGTCAATACTGATAGAACTATAACAGCGAACAGACCTGACATCATTGTTAAAGATTCAGTGAATTCCACCTGCAAGCTGATTGATATGACTGTCCCATCAGATAGAAACATCGCACTGAAGGAAATCGAAAAGTACAAAGACCTAGAACTAGAAATACAGAGAATGTGGCATATGAAAACAATAGTGATCCCTGTACTTGTTGGTGCGCTTGGAACAGTAAAGAAGGGGATGATAGAAAACATCGAGAAAGTATCCAAGAGAGCTAATGTGACAGAAATCCAAAAGATCTGCATGTTGGGATCTGCACGAATCCTCAGAAAGGTGCTTAGTATGTTGAACAGAAAGATTGACTTGGGTGACTGATGCCCTAGGTGCATGGTTTGCACCCGGCTGACGCACATAAAGAACACCAGCAGAGACTGTGATTTTAAAGTTAAAATAATAATAATAATAATAATAATAATAATAATAATAATAATCAAGTTCATGGAAGCCTCAATAATTTAATAATAATAGCCTAGAGATGGTTGGGGCTGCCAAGAATATGATATCTATAATTAGCAATAGCATGATGAACTGGAAGACAGTATTGACATCAGGAGGAACAGCACTTGGGCAGGTCGACATTAGGAGAGGAATTCTTCAGGGTGACTCCTTGTCACCACTGCTGTTTGTAGTGATAATGCTACCTTTGACCATAGTACTACGAAGGATTAGAGCTGGGTACAGACTAGCAAAGGACATGAAGCCCATTAACCACCTGCTATTCATGGATGATCTGAAGTTGTATGGAGCTAGCAGAGATCAACTAGACTCACTAATTCAAGTAGTAGGGATCTTCTCACAAGACATTAAGATGTCGTTTGGGTTAGACAAGTGTGCTGTTCTGTAAATGAGAAGGGGAAGACAAGTTGGCAGTAGCGGAATAGACTTACCTGACGACCAGCACATCAGGGAAATAGAGAGAGAAGGCTACAAATACCTGGGCATACTACAGTTGGACCCGACTCTCAACACCAAGATGAAAGGCAAGATAACATCGGAGTATATCAGAAGAGTCAAGAAATTATGTAGATCAAAACTGAGTGGAGGCCGAAATTTGATCCGTGGTATCAACACCTGGGCTGTAGGTGTAGTACGCTATAGTGCAGGGATTGTGGACTGGACAATGGAGGAGGTGGCCAGCATGGATAGAAAAACTAGAAAGATATTGTCAATGAATAGCTGTCTGCACACAAGGAGTAACGTTGGGAGGCTGTACTTGCCGAGAAAGGAAGGGGGAAGAGGACTGGTTGGTATTGAGGAGTGTGTAAAGAGGGAGAGCAAATCCCTTCATGGCTATCTGAGAGAGAGTACAGAATGGATGCTTCAAGCTGCATTAAAGGAGAAGGTTATTGTTGAAGAAGAGACCCTGCAGGACTATGAGAGGAGGAGGAAAGAGAAAGTTAAAAATTGGAAGGAGAAAGCCCTGCACGGAGAGTTTATCCAACAAATATCAAACGTAGCTGGAGAGGAGTCCTGGAGATGGCTAAGGAATGGACTTTTAAAAAAGGAGACAGAAGGCCTGATTCTGGCGGCTCAGGAACAAGCTTTAAGAACAAACTCTATCAAGTACAGTATAGGCAAGACCTCGGAGACACCACTGTGTAGATTGTGTGGAGAAACCACCGAAACAGTAAGACACATTGTCAGTGGATGCAAGAAGCTTGCCCAGAGAGAGTATAGGAAGCGCCACGTTAAGGTGGCCCTGCTGGTACACTGGGAGATGTGCAGGAAGTATGGGATAGAGTGTACTAACAAGTGTTATGACCACCAACCCTTGTTAACCGCAGAAAATGGAGAGGTGAGGATTACCTGGGACATGACGATCTACACAGACAAAGTGCTGAAGCATAATCGGCCAGACATTACTCTAATGCATAAAGACACACAGAAATGGACACTTATTTATATAGCTGTGCCAGCGGATCAGAACATCATTCAGACTGAGGAGGAGAAGGTTGAGAAGTACCAGGAACTAGCATTCGAAATCAGAAGGATTCATGGAGCCTCGAAAGTCACAGTAATACCTATCGTGATTGAGGCTCTCGGGGGCATATCGAAACGATCAAAGGCCTGGCTTGGCAAGTTAGGTGTACCTGACTTCCTTGGAAGTGTACAATTATCAGCCATTCTTGGAACTGCTCATCTGTTGCGAAAAGTGTTGTGTCTCTAAGCTACGTGAAGTTGCTGAGACACAATCAGTGTTATCCAGTGGAACATCTGACAACTGGAAAAAATCAATTTTATAATAATAATAATAATAATAATAATAATAACTTAACTCACAATTTAAAAAAACTAACCTACTTACAAAAGAAATAGAAATAATTGATAATTAAAATTCAAAATTCTATAAAATTATGAATTCCATGATGCAGAGAATATAAAAACCATACAAACGAATTATACTAGTGTTCATAAAACGCCCTGAGTATAAAAGCAATAAGGACCATGTATTTCTCTGTCTGCACCTATGTCCAGGATTGAACCCAAGTATTGTTTAAATAGTACTTCATATTAGGCAGGGGTATCTGACATTTTCATATTACTTCATATTTGACAGAATTATGTGTGTTTTGGTGACTTTTTACCAATGAGGACACTTTGGGATGCTTATCATAAGGAATTTGAATCTCATTAGCGGTCAATCCTGGACATATCTGTGTATTTCAAATATCCGCACTAGCTACATTTATTTTACAGTCTAATGATTGTTCTATCTTGCTACGAAACGGCATTCGCGAACCTCTAACGCATGCATGTACCGATCTTAAGAGTTCAAACGAAATCTGTGTCCTGAGCCCAGTGTGTCTTTCTGAGCTATCTTGTCTGCCAGATGCTATAATAATAATAATAATAATAATAATAATAATAATAATAATAATAATAATAATAATAATTATAATAGTAATACTAATACTAAAGCCGTGTTCACATTAGGCCTCGATTATGATCGAGTTATAATCGAATTAAATATGAAATGGGTTCACATCAACTAATTACAGTCCCTGATTATAATTGGATTACAATTACTTCAAACAACCCCCCTTGGGGTTGTTTGAAGTAATTACAGTGCGTGATTGAACAAAATGGCGGACACGTGGTGGTTTGTCTCATCCGTTGTTGCTGTTTCAGACGGCGTAGTTTTCTTCTTCTAGCCTTCGAAGCTTCCTTTGCCTTTCTTCTGGCCTCCAAATCAAGTATTGCAGTGAATAACATGGCAGCTGTTCGATAGGGCGCCGTTTTGTTATCAACTTTAGATTGCGAGGTTGCCCTGCCTAGTTTATTTGAATTTTCGCAGATGTGAATAGAACCATAATTGAATAAAATCGAATGGACTATGATAGATTGAATCGTAATTCAGTTGAATATAATTAACATTTAGTGTGAACACGGCTTAATACTAATACTAATATTAATAGTAATAATAATAATAATAATAATAATAATAATAAGTAATAGTATTTGGACCGAGTGGAGTACAATTCAGGGAGTAATCGAGCGAGTAATTTCAAAATCGGACGAGCGCGAAGCGCTAGGCTGATTTGAAATTACGAGCACGACTACTCCCTGAATTGCACGACACGAGGTGTAACGGCTGTAACGATGGTTGTAAAGAACTAAACCAATCAGTCTCACACATGCACGAGAAAAGGGTCAAAAAGGAAGCTTTTGACAACTTTTGGTTTTCGACAAGTTTTCCCTTTCCGAAAAGTGAACCAGCCAAGTTGTCGACAACATATTAGGTTGTCGACATCTTATTTCACTAGTTTCAGTTATCAATGGCATCTAGTTGTAGTTACAATTAGTTGTCGACAACTAAATGGGAGTCTCAACGGAGCGGTGGCTTTTACGGCCGACGGTTAATATTTGGGCTTTCTCGCGTCTAACAATTAATTTATTTTCCTTATGGTTATAGACATCTTAGAATCTAATTACGTACCGTCGTTTTGAATCCCGCAACAAACGTGACATATACCGCAAGAAAGATTGCCGTCCCGGACTTAACTGAAGAGAGCATAATTCGGAAAGATGGACGTGATCTCCAGTTCCTCGTTTATGAGTCGACAACACGACAGCAGTTGTAAAATATCTGTATATAGAGAAGTCAATCATTTAACTATTATCAAAAAAGGTTTCAGGGTCGTGTGTTTGCTTGTTCCAGTATCAAAACGACTATATCATTCAGAATTACATCGAGCTGAAGTGCAAGAAAAAGAGACCTTACAAAATGTATCATGTTTGTCTTGAAAAAAAATTCACTGAAACGATTATATAGTAATGATAGCGGCTCTTCACCGTAGTCAGGCTCAAAATTTCAACGCCACTACCACTTTTTGTGAACTACAGATGTTTGCCTGGGTTTGAACTTGATGAATAACAATTATTAAGTTCTCTATGCGGCGTACAGAGCATAAATGTTCAGTGACTGCCTAAACTTTGGCCTAAAACGGGAGGATTTCAGGAGTTAGAGACCGCTAGATTTAGCGGCAAGTTGAGTAGGAAAGACGGCGGATACTAACAAATCCTTATACAAAATGAAAATAATCGATTCACCCCTCTGCACTTTTTGCAAAATGTCAGATGAATCTCTCGAGCACCTTTTTTGTAGATGTGATCTCATAGTAGCATACTTGATGTCGGTTGTTCTTTGGCTTAAATCTTTGCACATCGCTATTGATTCTCTAAATGATTGCGACATAATTTTTGGATTAACGGAAAAAAGGCCTCATTGGTTGCGTTTAAATCATATTATTATTGCTGGAAAACTAGTTATTTACAACAGTCGTCTGAAGAATATCTTACCATCATTGCGTTATCTCATGATAAAATTAGATCACATAGAATCCATTGAACGATCTATAGCCATAAAGAACAACCGACTTAAAACCCACGAAGGAAAGTGGAAGCCTCTCATTAATTAAAGACACATTTCTGCATATCTTTTATTATATGCTTATTGTATAGACATTTCTATATAGACACTTCTGTATTTTGTTAACCGTATTTATATATTTATTTATTTATTTTCCTTTCGGGTGTTAACGTATATATATGTAGTGTATTAGTGTATAGTAGTACAGTATACAATGTGGATGTAAAGTAGTATCGTGAAGTGTAATAAATAAACGTATTAAATAAAAAAAAAAAAATTAAAAAAATAAATGTTTGGCCTAAAACGGGAGGATTTCAGGAGTTGGAGACCGCTAGATTTAGCGGCAAGTTGAGTAGGAAAGACGGCGGATGCTTCGCGCGGGCCGTGCAGACCCCTGTGGAACGTCACTAGTTCCACAAGAATGAGATCAGTCAAGGAACTTACTAGACAGAGCATAATTTTGACTTTGTGAGGCCTGACTTTAAGTTAAATTGTAATTAAGGCAATTAGTTCTCCACCTCAGGTACCCTTCACGAACACAGTAGTTCAAGAGTATTAAGGTCACCTGAGCAAACTTCAGCTGGCGCACAGTATTGTGGTTCCTCGAAATGTTCCCTTGGAAGTAATACGCCGTAGGAATAAAAACTCGATTTTCAGGTAGCGGCGATGCGACAACCGTTAAGTCAGATCTTTTTTACTTTTCCAGGACGTCAGACCTCCCCTATGTTGTCTCCACCCGTCTTAATAGGGTGAAATGGTGGAACTGACACAATATACCATCTTAAGATAAATAAATAAGTAAATGAATAAATAAATAATACGCGCGCTGATTTGTTTAAAATCGTGTTTCTATATATTAAACAGTCAGATTATGTGCTCGAGATTTCTATGACGCATATCTTCTAGTCGGTCAAGCATTTATCGAAATCCCCTTCACAAATACTTTACAAAACATCAAGAAGCGGCCGTCATTTTGTTAACAACAGCACACTGTTACGCTAGTAGGATAGCCAGTCAGAGAACGGCATTCGTTATAGAACGCCAGTAGATACTGACACTCGATTGAAACAAGGTACACGTTTTCTATTTCTTAAATAATAAGAACAATAATAATGTTATATGCAGGGGAGAGATGAGGACAGATGTCTAAAGTGTGCAACAAAGTGTTAAATAATTCCGTTAGCTTTGGAAGCCTCAGTACGTGACAATCCCTGAGACTTATTAATGATAAAATAGTTCATCTGCTCTGTGGTATAAGAATCTTGATAAACAAATCAAGCGGAGCATGGATGAAACAGTACCGCCGGATACACATCACGCCTCCTTTCAATTGTGTTGATTTGCGGATACTCCTTTCGTTCTAGTGCTTTTCAAGGTTACCCACCACATGTTTTTCTGCTACTTGGTGGAGCAACATGATTGTATGTTTGAAAATTCTGAATATATGTTCTTTTCATTTCACATTCAAATCCCAACCATGGTGTCAAACTTGACCCCACAGTTTGACTGTGCTGGTTTACCGCCTTGTGCTTTTCTTGGTTTGGAATTTGTAAGCAAGTACAATGAAATGGACATGTTACAATTAATCAGTTTCTGGGGGGGGGGATACTCTTATATATAAGTTATAAGTTATGTACCGCTGCCAAGAGTATGATTTCAGACAGTTTAGTCTGGGATAGGGTATGGGAATGGATAGAATGAGTCTAGAATGGGATTTACATGGACAGTGGTTTCTTTACCCAGGGTACTGTAATACAGATTAAAACTCGGAAGTGCCTTCTTAGAATATTGGTTTCGTTAACGTGTGTTGAACTGTGATTGTGATAAAGTTGTTGCCTTGAAACTAGCTAGTCTGGGATAGGGTAGGGGTCTTTGTTGCCTAGTCTAGAATAAGGTTGCAGAAAGGATCAAAATCAAGTCGATAGGGGTCTAAGGTGAGGGCTGCAGTGTCCAAGAGGCACACGCCCCCGGGAACAATTAGAACTGATCTTCGCATAATGGACAACACATCAACTCCCTTAAGGCACAAGGTTCGCATCGCCCGCTTCTGGGTGGTTAAGCTACTAGAAGAATCACCCATATTTTGATGAACTTACCCAGCGTCAATATCTCAACTGAAATCCAGCCAGCTTGTTACAATCCAACGAAATGGTATTTCGTAAAAAAAGAAAAAGAAACCAAGATATTAATTTTACGGAAGAAGTAAAAGATATTAGTGGGTTTCCGATTTGCGGCTTGCACATGCATGTCAACATTTAAGAAATAGAAAACATGTGCCGTGTTTCTAACGAGTTATAGAAACACGAGTGAAAGATTGGGAGAACGAGAAATGCTGTGGGAACACGACTGAGCCGCAGGCGAGTGTTTCCACAGCTTTTTCGAGTTCTCCCAAACTTTCACGAGTGTCTCTATAACTCGATAGGAACACGGAGAACATGTTTTCTATTTCTTTTCGAAAATACCGCGGCGAAGAAAAAGAAAAACAACTTGTTTACTTCGATCATCAAAATGTAAATTCTCTTTGTTCGCGCCATCAGTACGTACGTCAACAGCTTGTGCTAGCTCTGTGTTTCTATCGCGTTATAGAAACACAGTTTTAAACCAATCAGCGTGCGTATTTGCTTTGGGTTATTTTCTAAATATATATTAATGACAGTCTAAAGTGTAAGTTCATGGGACACAGCTCAGCCTCATTTGCCTCTACTAGAACTCCGTCCTAAAATCACTCTTCCAAAGCATGGCGACCAAGCTACTAGTAAGTGTAACAAATATGTTTGGTATGGCATCAAGGTGGCATATTTTTTTTTAGCGTGGTCGCATTTTAAGTTCCTGGATCACCAAGTTAATATGCAACAGTAAAAAAAGGAAAAGAAGTTTAATGAAAAGTTGCAGGTTAAACATTCGCAACCGGCCATTGTTTATCAAGTCCAAGTATGAAGAATTGCATTCGTGTTACCTGGTTGTGGTACGTTAATAATTTTTTTGCGAATGATCATTCTTAAAGATACCTCTCAGTTGACATGCATCACAACCATCTCACCTAATAAGGGCTAACTAGTTATGGAAGACCGGGAAGACATACAGTTCATGTAAGCTTCTATTTACGGCATGCCGCGAACCCTTTAGCACCGAAATTCAATCAAGCATAAGTTTCCCTCAGTTGTAAAGGTAATGTAATGCTTAATCTGACAAGAAAAAAATAGGAAGTGTGAGGGGGCGACCTTAGTGGGCAACACTGACCGTGCGGTACATCTAACACTAAATACAGCTGTAAGCCACACGTGCGTCGATGGCTATGTTCAGTTGATCCAGGTAACCACAAAACTTTACACTTACTTAAATATCATTATACAATGTTAAGGACTGAAATAGTATGGTTAGTGCACACAGTACGATACCAAGTTCGCGACTAGAATGAAAGCAACATTTTCCTACGGTGACAAATTAAATCGGTTGAAACTGAACTAAAACGAGGAACGCCAGAATAACAGCATATTGCTAACCACTAACTGCTAACTGGTTCCACCTGAAAAACTAACTTCTATCCGTAAAACATTATTCTGAACTCAAATTTTAAACCCATACCTGCAGGTGGCTTAGTGCGCATGCACGCAAACAAGTACGAGGCACACAACAATTGACTCATTGGGGAGGTGCACCATGGCACCATGCAAAAACGATTTCAATAAAAGGGAAAATTAATAGGTTAAAGAAGCTAATTAAACTTTCAAAAACGACTGGTAATCCCTACTTTTTATCTTATGAAATTTAAGTCGCAAGCCTATTCAGGACCTAGTTTCCGGCTGTGTGGAAAGCTATTGGGTGTATTTTTGCTAAACCAGACAATAGATTTCAGGAAGGTTAATGGTGCTGTTGCAACAGTTTTGTTGTTAAAAACAAACCAACAGGTTTTATTATTATTATTATTATTATTATTATTATTATTTTAATGTTGCCCTTTACTGAGTAAGAGTATATATTTTTGCTTTAGTGAATTGTAAGAGAATCGGTGAAAGACTATTTTGTTCTTTCAAGAAAAAAGCTCGCATCAGCAGTTTTGTTCGAGATTCCAGGCTAAGTATCTTTGAAGATTGCCTTTTAACATTTTTTTTTACGTTTGGATCCCAGTAGCCCTTCCTAACTTTTTCCTCACAGTCGTAGTTGGGGCCCGGTAAAGTTCTTTGTATTTAGTAGGCAACGTCCTTAAGGATACAATCTTCTGTTAATGGCTCACAAAGTCGAAACTCAAGGTTCTTTTCTTTGGAAAGATCCGGCTCAGGATAGACGAGACTTCAAGTTCAATCAGAACTTTAACTGTGCATTTAAGGAAGCGAGGAATCATTTTCCAGAGTGGATTCATCGCTTCGTTTGATGTACCACGATCAAGTTAGTCAACACTGAAAAACGTGACACATTTGGGGACAAGCTACCAAAAACTAGAGGAATAAGTGGATCATCAGCCTGCGCAGCTGGCAGGATATCGTACCCAAGAGCTTTATTTTGGCGACGGAACCGTAGACGCTATAGAGGCGATGACCGCGAGGAAACCACTCGTAAGCGAAACAGGCTAAGTTATATGCGGCAGCGCTATGACAAAGAACTTGTCTCAAACACGTGCCTGGAATAGATAGATTACATTTGACTAACCCGAAGCACCGGTTTATAACCTAACAAGGCTTCCAGGGAAAAAATCATAGCCAGTCTTTCTTTAGTTAGGGAGGCTGGGAACAGTTTCCAGCACTTTTCCAACAGCAATACTCTGACGAATGAATACTGCCTCTGTTTATTAATTCCGCACTGCAATATTGGTATCACGTAGATACTCAGCAATTAGTGAGCCAATAATGGTAATCTTTCTGGCATAATTGGTTACCGTAGCAACAGTATGGTCTGCTAAAATATTCTTATTTTAGCTTTACTGGGCCTTTCAATTACATGCGGACTCTAAAATTCAAAGCTCAACCGATAATTGCGTTTTTCGCTATCGTCAATCAAATGTTCGGCGGCTCCTCCCAGCTTCCGACTATGTTGTCCGAACCGTGCTCAACGATTTGATTTGATTACCGCGCACTCGGCAGTATCAAGAACTGAGAGGAGCCGCCGAACATTTGATTGACGGTAGAGTTTGTACATGTTTAACGCTCAGATGCAACGGACGGAATATGGATGACGTGTATGACTTATGGAAATCTCGTTTCCGTCGGTGTTTTGATTTCGTGTATCGCGTATCAATGCAAATGGAGGTAATTCAACTTTTAGCCGTTTTAAAACGATTTCCATCAACCGATTAAACGTTTTAAGCCATCTGTTTAACGATTTTACTCAACCGTTTAACGCTTTAAGCTATCCGTTTAGAGATTTTGTTCAATCTTTTAACGTTTCAAGCTATCCGTTTAAAGATTTTGCTCAACCGTTTCACGTTTCAAGCTATCCGTTTAATATTTCCTTCGACCGTTAAACGTTTGGCTCAATCCGTTTTTGGATTTTGCTGGGGCGCCGTTTAAAAGGAAGTGGAAACCATTTAAACGCTAGTGCTAATCGTTTACTATCCGTTTATAAACCGTTTATTTTACCCGTTTAACGGAAAATCGTTAGTGCCCGTTTTCGCTTTCCAGGTCACATTTGTCAGTCGAGTTTTGAATTTTATTGAGTCCGCATGTTATCGATAAGGCGATTAAGTGCTTATAACTAAATAAGCTCGGTGAGCCCATTTATTATTATCGAATTGTGATAAGCATTATAAGATGCAACTTTTTGCAAGTTTAAAAAAAAGTGTGTAGTGTGGGTTCAGAGTGACCTTAATTTTCTGCTGTAAACTGTTGTTAGCCACCTTGAACTGACAAAGAATGATGGAATGGGCCCGACTTGTCCTCCAGTCTTTCTCACAGTTAGGCACTCTCCGAGAAATACCACGGAACAATTAAGATAATTGGAATCCATGCGATTGCCAGATACTTGTATGAAAGTGAGGCTACTACCGAAGCCAAAACCACAGGTATGTATCATCGTGAAAGAATCTATAAAATCTCTTTAAAAATGTACTTAATTATCAAAATAATCCGTTAAGTTGCGTGGCGCAACACACAACTGTACAAGTTGATCTACTGCAGAAGGTTATCTTGACACAGACACCGATCTTTGGTTTCAACTGTGAGAGACCAACACCGTCGTCCTGGCTGATTTGCGCTTTTTAAGTTCCTGGGTAGCGCTTTCTTTTTGCAGGCTTATTAGGGATCATGCCTATTCAACTAAAGACTAAACCACGAATTTATTCTTTGCTAAAGCAAGGTATATCAACTTGAATGCATGGGAGATTAGATGGTTCATGACTAAAGAAAAAACTGACCGTTTCAACATGTCAATCATTTGCAAAAAACGGAACCGTCGCTTTCGTTAGCATCAGTTTTTTTCTTCGAGACAATGGATAAATTGTAAAACGTCAATGGTAGTTAAATGTTGCAACCTATACCCTGAGCAAGGGGACCAGTGTTCGGGGTTGCAGAAAGCAAAGGCTGCCGTTAGCCAAACAAATCAATTCCGAGGGGAGATATGCATTGTTGACTGGTCTTGCCTTCTCTCGTGTGTATTATGCTTAGCCCATACTTGGCAGTTGTCCCCTGGTGTCAGAGCCTAGAATCTGGAAAGTAGAGAACTCCAAAGTAATTTGAATTGGAGTACTGAAAACCAACTTGAGTAACTCCTTCCGAGTGTTAGCCCTAGGAAGGAAATGGGGAGCACTTAGAACAAAGAACAATATCATTATGGAGGTTAGTATTTGCATTTTTTTCTGAATGAGCAATATCTTTCTGAAGTGATAATTCTGTTTTCTGAACTGGGATACTTTCCTGGCTCATAACTATAAAAAACTGAAGTGATCTTGATCAAACTTTTCAAGCCGCTACGAAACAAATAGACTTCTTTTAAGTGAAGTGACTTCACATACAATTTATAATTATAGCCAGTTTACAAGTCCTGAGATGCCCTGCGGATTTTGAAATAAAAGATCGTTTATTACCTTAAATATAGCCTTCACGAGTTTTTTTTTATGTAGGACTCTTGTGTGCTTGCAATGTTACTTTCAAAGCACAAGACAGCGCGAGAATTAATCCGAACATTATACTGCTCTTCTCGGCAAACTAAAGCTGAAAGATTTCCCAGAATTCCTGGCTCTAACTGTCTTGCTATAAGGCTGTGAGCAAAAACGAGAAGACTAGAAGAGATTTATAGAAGGCCTATTCCAGGAGGCCGAGGGAGCAGCAGCCAAAGGAGACATGAAGCAATTGTACGATACATAAAAATGCCCATTGGGAAGCACCAACAATTAGCAGGTCCAATCAAGAACAAGGAGGGAAATTAACTTACGAACTCGGATGACCAGTTGAAGAGATTTCCTGAATATTTTCGGGAATTTCTTAACCGTCCCGCTCCACCAGAGAGGCCAAATATACCAGCTGCAGAGGCAGATCTTGAGATCAGCTGTGACCAGATAGAATACCCGCTGAAGCTATCAAGGCAGACATAGATACCTCAACAGACATGCTATATAGCTTGCTAGGTACGATCTGGTAGGAGGAAGTTGTACCTGCCGATTGGAAGATGGGATACGTGGTCAAGCTTCCCAAGAAAGGCGACCGCCGTGATTACCGGAACTATCGAGGAATAGTGCTCCTAACAATGCCAGCCGGGAAAGGTTCTTTGCAGAGTCATTTTAAAGACACTGAGGACTCAGCTGTGGTTGTTAAGCTTAGAGACGACCAAGCTGGCTTCCGTAAAGAAAGATCTTGTACGCACCAGATCGCTATTCTACGAATTATCGTCCATCCATCGAATGGAATTCTTCGCTCTACGTCAACTTTGTGGATTACGAAAAAGCTGTCAACAGCTTGGACAGAGAGTCTCTTTGGGAGCTTATGAGGCATTATGCGATTCCTGAGAAATTTGTCATCCTGATTCCCAACACCTGTAAGGGTGCATGACATGCAAAGTCACACATCCGGGCAAAGTCACACATGTGGGTTTCTAGGTTCTTTCTGGAGTCAGGCAGGGATGTCTTCTATCACCATTCCTGTTCCTGCTGGTTATTGATTGATTACAAGAAAGACTACAGCAAAGAAGAGGAATGGCAGTTGTAGGAAAAAAACATCAGACCTGGCCAGCTACTCTGCACAGCTGGGACTGAACATCCACAGACAGAAGACTAAGATCTTGAGGCTGAACATAACATCTGAACATCCAGTCACCCTCAGTGGGGAGCCACTTGAGGACATGGAATCTTTTAGTTGCCTTGGTAGTACTATCGACAAGCTAGGAGGCATAGACGCGGACACAAAATTTAAATTAATTTAAAAGGCACGCACAAACTTTGCTGTCATGAGAAATATCTGGAGCTCAAGGAACATCACCACACAAACCAAACTGTGGCTCTTTAATTCCAACATTAAAAGGCCACTATGACGAAAATCGCATCCTTCAAATCCGAGCCATTTTAAGACATAAACAAGTAGTCTATACAAGAGTAAAAATGCTGTTTACTGTTTCCAAATATCTCTTTTCGTTCCAGAGATATTCAAGTTTTTAAAATATGCAAATTAGCTAAGTGATGACGTCATACACTCAACCGCATTTTGATCAAATATGATAAACAAGGATATCTCAGTCAATTTGTATAATAAATGTTTGAATTTTTACAGTAAGATTCTACTAGAGGTGCTCTGCAACATGAGCTTAACAATTTTGTTACCATGGCAACATACTAGGTTCCAGACCTCCACAATATTAAAGACTTTTCTGACCACTTTTAGGGTTCTATATTGATATTTGCAAATGGTGCCTCATCTGCATAATCCAGCAAGCATATAAACACATAAGGCTGAGTTTATAGCGTTGTGTAATGTTTTCCAAGCTTAAAATCACTAAAATATAGATATAAGACTAGAGGGACTGGAAAAGAGTGGGTTGCCATGGGAACGGAAATTGTTATAGCTGTAGATGTGTTGCATTTAGAACTGTTAGCCTACCAAGTTTCAATGGTTTCTGCTGCAAATTGACCGAGATAGCGCTATTTATAGACTTCATGTAATATTTGGTTGAGTGTATGACGTCATCAGTAATCTCATTTGCATATTTTACTCATTTATAAACTTAAATATCTCCTGAACCAATGCAGATATTTGTAAACGGTAAACGGCGTTTTTAATCTTTCGTATAATTCTATGTGATTAACCAAAAAAATCAAGGGGTAAAAATTTGATCATAGTGGCACTTTGTAACCGTCGATAGCAAATACTGTTCTGAAGATCAAACGCTCGGCTAAACAAAACTGTTTGTACCTTTAATCGCTTCGTAAGTTTCTCTGTTTACAACGCCCTCCGTTTCCGTTAAACCTTTCCGTGTATAGGACGAGTAAAGACTGTTGACGATAAGATCCTTGAAGTATAACAAGTTCAACACCGTTAAAGTTCGCATAGATCCGTCGAGGCCGTGGCCGAGGTACAACCTTGTCTCGAACAGTGAAACACATACAAGCTTCGAAAAAACAAAAACATGTGACACTTGTCCGAGCGGAAAACTGGTAACTATAGCGCAAAATACCGCTGAACGAAATCTAATGCGACAGCATTAACATGGCTCCTCTTAAAATGCTTGTCATTTTAAACAAACAATCACTTGTCCTATCCTTATCTTAACATCGTTCAGTGTCTATTTAATGCTAATTCTTTCAATCACATTGAGTTCTCACTACGTGGCTCCTCGTGGCTCCTCGTCGGGGATTCCCGGTCTCTCTGTGGTTGACTCTAACAAAAGGACGAGTTTGTTGATAGGCCGATCCAGTAGAGATCCCTTCGAAGTTCGGACAGTCACTGATCTGACCTGACCTTGGTCATCCGGACAAGTAGTGAGTACTTTGGCCAAAGACCACTGATTTCTGCAAGTGTTGCTGTCCTTCAGCAATACCACATCACCTTCAGTGAAGTTTCTACGTTGACGTGTCCACTTGTTTCTCATCTGTAGGTTCTGCAAGTACTCTTTGCTCCATCTTGACCAAAATTCATTAGCAATGTGTTGAACACGTCTCCAGCGCTGCTTACAATAGACATCTTCCCTTTGAAACTTTCCTGGCGGTGGCAATACGAGCTTTGTTTTGCCAGTGAGAAGGGTACTCGGGGTAAGCGGTAGCGGAGAAAGAGGATCACTCAAGGTGTCCACCGTCAGGGGTCGATTGTTCACAACCGCTTCTGCTTCGCACATTAGGGTTCTCAGCGCTTCATCATCCAAACTGTGACCGTGCTCTCTCATTAGGGCTGCCATAACGTTTCTTGCAGATCTAATTTGTCGTTCCCATACTCCTCCAAAATTACTTGCTGTGGCAGGATTCCTAACCCAGTCGATGTCATGCTTCAGTAGCTCTGCTTTAATCTGATCATCATCCATTTCTTGGAGCGCCTTCTTCAACTCGTTTTGAGCTCCTACAAAGTTAGTTCCTTGGTCACTGCGTAATTCTCTTATGGGCCCTCTTCGACTGATGAACCTCCGTAACGCTTGAAGGAATGAATCTGTGTCCAAGGAGTGCGCTACTTCTATGTGGATGGAACGACTGGCCATACATGTAAACAAGGCCCCATACCTTTTTACTTCTTTCCGCCCTTCCTTCACATACCACGGTCCGAAATAGTCAACAGCACTATAAGTAAACGGTGGCGCAGGCTGAACGCGTGACTTTGGAAGATCCGCCATTTTTTGCTCTCCTGCACCTCCACGAAGATAGCGGCATGTAACACATTTTGAGATGAAATGCTGGACAGCTGCGTTCCCATTCATGATCCAGTAACCGTTAGTGCGTAACTCGTTTAAAGTAACACCTCGCCCACTGTGTTGCGTCTTCTCGTGAACATGACGGATAATCAGCTTGGAAACGTGGCCAGCCTTTGGCAAAATGACAGGGTTTTTAAGACTGTCTGATAAGTTAGCTTTCTTGATCCGTCCTCCAACCCTCAGAACTCGGTTGCAATCCAAGAATGGATCCAGTGTATGCAGACTGCTGGTTTTCTTCATAGCGACCTTCTTCTCCTTCTCACATTGTCGACTTTCACGCTTTATGTCAGCCTGGAGCTCCTTTAATGCTTTAATTTCTCTTTCAAAGGCGTCAGCTTGCACTAGTTTGATGACTTCAATTTCAGCTTGCTCCAAGTCATTCACCATAACAGGCGCGGCAACGGGACAACCTTTACTATCACTACTCCGTCCACTGTTAGGTGCACTCTGAGAAGTTTCTTTCACTGAAGATCTGCTCATTGCTTCATTTACGCTCATCTTCAGCCGCTGCTTGTACTTCATACATAACGCAATTCCTGTTTTCAGCCTTTGCCAACTGGAGAATCTTTCTAACCTGCTAAGCATATCCTTCTTCTCTTCTGCAACAGTAGTATTTACAGTGATCTTCTTCACTTCTGGGCTGGTAGGGTCGAGCTCCCTTTCATATGAATCTTGCTCTGGCCAGTGGTTTTCACTTTCCCATAAGAAATCTGGGCCTTTGATCCATCGGGATTTCTGCAGAAAGTGTCTTGCATTCAGACCTCGTGAACCTTCATCTGCTGGATTGGATGCAGACTCTACATAGCGCCACTGCGACGGAGAAGTGTAATCTCTTATCAGCTGCACTCTGTTTGCTACATAAACATGAAATCTTCGGGACTCGTTGTTGATGAACCCGAGAACTACCTTACTGTCCGTCCAATAAAACTCTTCAATTCTCTCGTAGTCCAATTCGTTCTTCAGTACGTCAGCTACTCTCACTGAAACAGCAGCAGCTGCGAGTTCTAGCCTTGGAATGCTGACTGTTTTCCTTGGTGCAACACGTGCCTTGCCTATGACAAAAAAGCAATGTACATGATTGTTGTCATCGACTAAACGTAGATATGAGCATTGCCCATATCCAGTTCCTGAAGCATCTGACATATTGTGCAACTGTGCTGAAACAATCTTGCCAAAGTTTGAGGGCTTGAAACATCTTGGAATGCTGAGTGTTTCTAAGAGGGGCAGTTGACTTCTCCAATTCTCCCAACGGGAAAGGACATCACCTTCGACGGGCTCGTCCCAACTGCTGCCGTGACAAATTTCTTGCAATATCCGCTTTCCAATAAGGATGACAGGTGCTATGATACCCAAAGGGTCATAGACTGAACTGATAGTTGACAACATTCCTCTTCGAGTGCAAGGCTGATCCTTCAACTCTATTCGAAACTTGAAGGCATCCGATTCAATGCACCAGTGTACGCCTAACACTCTTTCTATGGGAAGCTTGTCTTGACCTAAGTCCAGACCCTTAATTTCCTTGGCTCTGTCTTCAGGCAATACTGACATAATCACTCTTCGACTATTGCTGACAAACTTAGTGAGGTTGAATCCTCCCTTTGCGCACATGTTCTTCACATCATGGATAACCTCTATTGCTTCTTCTTCTGTAGGCAATGATTTCAATAAATCGTCAACATAGAAGTTCTTCTTGACCGTTTCTGATGCTTTCACACCAAACTCGTTTTCACCATCCTCTGCAGTACACTTGAGGGCAAAGTTAGAACAGCCAGGTGAAGATCCACCTCCAAAAAGGTGAACTGTCATACAATACTCTTCTGGCTCCTTTGTTAAGATCCCATTATGCCACCATAGAAAGCGAAGGAAATCCTGATCTGCTTTCTTTACCTTTACTTGGTAGAACATCTTCTCGATATCTGCCATGAAAGCCACTCTTTCTTCTCTGAATCTTGTCAATACACCAGTTAGTTTGCTAGTCAAATCAGGACCTTGAAGAAGATGATCATTCAATGATTCACCGAGGTAACGAGCTGAACAGTCGAAGACCACACGAATGCTACTTGGCTTCTTCGAGTGATATACTCCGTGATGAGGTAAGTACCATACTTTTCCTTTCTGAGTTGCTAAGTCCTCAGAGTCTATCTTGCGAGCATAACCCTTGTCTATTATGCCAGTCATGAAATCCACGTAATCAGCACGGTACTTGTCATTTGATTCAAGTCTCTTCTTTAAACCAATGAGTCTCTGGGCTGCTTGAGGGCGATTATTTGGAAGCTGAACATCTTGTTCTCTGAATGGGAGTGGCAATTCGTAATGCGAGTCTTCGCGGTGATGAATTCCTTCCTTAGCCTTCCTTAGAAATTCACGATCTTCTTGAGACATAGCCATTCCATTTTCCCTTTCAGAAAAGTCCAGTTCGAACATTCGCCCAACAACTTGAGGCGTTAACTGTTCCTTGACGCTTCTCTCAACTACGATGTACCCACTAGCTTCATCAACGGCACTGGGTTCGTGAATCCGAATTCTGTGACACTGCACTGCACCATTACCTTCACGTTTAATTGGACCATTAATGTGCCATCCTAATAGTGAACGAACAGCATACGGGTCGTTCTGTTTACCATGAATAACCTCTCTTGGCCGTACTGCTCTAGGGCAGTTAAGTCCAATCAGAGCTCCAATCTCTACATCTTCCATGTACGGTGGTATGTCCTTGACGACTCTCTGCAAATGTGGCCATCTACTAGCGGCTTCCGGTCTGGGAATTTCATCTCGGTCGGCTGGAATATGTTGCCTAACATAGGCTCTGGGCATGTCTAGGTGTACATCATTTTCAGTGAAGTGGGCTGCGACCAATCCTTCGACTGCCTTCGTTTCAATTTCTTGTGTGCCATGCATGGTGGTTAACAATAACTTCGTTTCAGTACCTTCAATGCCAAGTCTTTTCAACGACTGTTCTTTTACAAAGGTTCCACCACTCGCATTATCGAGGAGAGCATAGACTCTGATCTTGTGTACAGGATTGTCCTTATGATACAGCCAAATAGGAACTATGCCCATACTGACTGGAACATCACCAGCTTCTGTTACATTACAAACAGTGTTGTAAGCATTAATGACTTGACCATCATCTTTCCTCTCATTAACCTCCGTCCCTTTACGTTCGCCAATCTCAACTTCGGTTTTCGATCCATCTTGTTTCCAGCTGTGATCATGAAGGGATGTTGGATGCTTCTTATGGCATGTCAGACAAGATTTTCTACTCTTACAGAGCTTTGCGATGTGCTCAGAGCTATAACATCCAAAACATAAACCTTTCTCTTTAACAAAGTTCCTCCTTTCCGTTAATGGCTTCTTCAGAAACTCAGAGCACTCATCTAGATCGTGTGGTTTGGAACACAAGGTACAGCTGCGGAAACGAGGATTTCTCGTGCTTCCATCTGGTTTTGACATATTTGTCCCAAAGCTTGAACCTTTCTCTCTCTTGAATCTTCGATCTCTTAATCTGCAGAATTTTGCATCTCCATCCTTTGATCTCACCACTGTTTCTTCGGAATAGATTGGATCCGTAGCTAAATCAGCTTGTTCAGACACGAACTGGCAGAAATCATTGAAACTGGCCATCCGCTCTGAGGCATTTCTGATTTTACTCACTCTTTCAGTCCACTTACTGCGAAGGTGTCTCGGTAACTTCTCCCATAATTGACGAAGAACATTAGCAGTGTTCAAGTCATTCATGTAAGCCATGCTTGACATTGCATTTCTCGCCTGTTCAAGAACAATAGAGAACTCTTGTAATCCTGTACCATCATTTGGTTTTACCGAAGGCCAATTCGATATTTTGGAGAGGTATGCACTTGCAATTTTGTAAGGATCTCCAAAATGCTTCTTCAGTAGTCGTCTAGCTTCTTGGTAGGAATTTCCATCTTTCCTTTGCAAACAGCCCTTGATCAGTTCCTTTGCTTTGCCATTCGTATACTGATCCAGATAATACAATCGCTCCATAGAGTTCTCAACCTTCGATTCTATGAGAGTCTCGAAGGCCGTTATGAATGCCGGGTACGCCATGACATCTCCGGAGAAAGTGGGAGGCTTGTGAGATGGTAATTCACTTCTAGCTTGCTGTGCAACTATCATTTCTGACAGTTCCGTTTGTTTCTTTTGGACATTTAGGAACTCTTGATATGTACTTTCATTGACACCAGAACTTAAATTTCTTCTAGAGAGGTTTGGACTTACTGATGGGTTGTATAAATGCTTAGAGACAACAGGTACGGCAGGTTCTTCTGTCTTTGCGAACAAATTTCCAGGAATGAAGGGTTGAGCACTTGGATTCATACCAAAGGTTGTAAATGCAGGACTACTTGAGATAGGTGTAATCGAGGGTGTAACCTTGGGAACCGTACTAACAGAATTCACAACAGCTGGCCCTTGCTGATCCTTAGAGATAACATCACTTACAGATGCAACTGGCAATGTAGCTTGACTACTAGAAATGGCTTGAGAAGAGATGGGCGTGGAGGTGCTTTGTCCCTTCATTTTTTCAAGATAATCGTTCATGCCATCAATGTTTTGCTCCAATTCAAACTGCTCATACAATCTTTCTTCTACTTTAGCCTGTGCAATTTCCTGTCTAAGCTCAAGCTCTTCAGTAGCCATCCTAAGTGCTTGCCTCTCTTTCAGGAATACTGCTTTAACTTCTAAGGCGGCGGCCTTAGCCTTAGCTTCAATTAACTTTGTCTTTGAAGAACATGAGGAAGTGGCAGAATGCTTGGAACGATTAGACAATCGTGATCGTACTGAACCAACTTCTTCATCATTGTATTGCCTGTTTGCTTGATTTAAGAATTCAATAACACTTTGCTTTAAGGTAAACACATCTTTATCATGAATACCAAACCATTCATGAGCCTCTTCAATCTCATATTCATCTGTCAAAGCATTTACGTAACGCTCGTGTGCTTCCTGCAGCTTTATGAATAGCTCATCTAACTTCTGCGATTTTACTTTCACTAGTTCAACATTCTTCCAACTGAATAACAGTGGTCGAATTTTGTTCATTTGTTTAGTTACATTAGACAAAGCATTCCTTCGGTTATCTTTAAATCTTTGAACTTCAAATTCCCTACCCTTTCCAGTGGGAATCCTTTTCCGGGTGTCAGCTCCGATTGCTTCCTTTTCTTCGACTTCGGTATCTTCAATGGTGTGCAGCGGTGAAATCGCACGTGGCGAACGTTCCGGTGACGTTTCGAGCAACTCGAAATCTGCGAGTTCCTTTTCCATTCCAAATTCGCCCAGAACATTATCCCTCCGTAGATCATCCACAAATGCAGCACTCTTTCGTTGTAATTCGCCATCCATAACCAATGTTTACCATTCATAAGGTTGTACTGTAACCGTCGATAGCAAATACTGTTCTGAAGATCAAACGCTCGGCTAAACAAAACTGTTTGTACCTTTAATCGCTTCGTAAGTTTCTCTGTTTACAACGCCCTCCGTTTCCGTTAAACCTTTCCGTGTATAGGACGAGTAAAGACTGTTGACGATAAGATCCTTGAAGTATAACAAGTTCAACACCGTTAAAGTTCGCATAGATCCGTCGAGGCCGTGGCCGAGGTACAACCTTGTCTCGAACAGTGAAACACATACAAGCTTCGAAAAAACAAAAACATGTGACACTTGTCCGAGCGGAAAACTGGTAACTATAGCGCAAAATACCGCTGAACGAAATCTAATGCGACAGCATTAACACACTTTAAGCCTGTTTTACTTTATCACAACAAAGGCATCGAAAAAGAAGTGTCTGCGAATGGTTACAGTTGGTACGGTCTGATGAAGTCTGTAACATCGAACCGTATGGCAGAGATCTGGGCAACTTCAGTGTAGGAAGCTATCCGAAGAAGGAAATGGAAATGGCTTAGTAACACCCTACGAAGCCTTCTTGTACCATTACCAGGCAAGCTTTGACCTGGAATCCTCAAGGGAGGGGATAGAAACGTCGTTCACGGATCACCTGGAGACTTCCGCTAGAAGCAGAGATCAAGTCCTTCGGCAAGAGTTAGCACCAGCATGAGAGGGATGCACAGGACAGGAGGCTATGGAGAGAGACTGTTGATGGCCTATGCTCCTGAGAAGGAGTGAAGGGCGAACTCGACTCGTACTAGACCTTCTAGCTATGGTGTGAAAAGCATAGCAATTAGTTCATAGCGGGTCAGTTGATTTCAAGGAGCTACGTTACTGTCTGCGGATCTTGACAAGTTTACCACATTTTTTTATAATTCGTCGTTTGTAATCCATATTAATCTTCTCCTTTTTTAGCATCCTTGTTTCTGTGTGGTTGGTTATTATCTCTATGTCGCCAACTCAACTCAGCTGAATGCCATTTATCTTTATTTATCTTTCTCGTCTTGGGAAGTATTCAATGACTAATGAATATCATCGCTTCAGATGATCCCATGATTCGCTGTCGTTCTTTAAGCGTCTTCGTGTGGGGTATATCCTAAGTGTTCAGGGAATCGAGAGCTTTCTTGCCACTGTTACATGGAATTTTCCCATCTTAAATACTTCAAGATTGTTAAATATACTTTTTTTCAAGCAAAAAATGATAGTATTAGTTTCAAGATCATGATAGTACTCCATAAAACGGAACATACAATGGAGACGATTTTTGGCTCGGTATAAAGGTCATCCTCTTATAATAGGATAGCCACGCGGCATAAAGTGTTTAAATTAATTAATTAATTAATTACCGCATTTTTAGGAATGCATCCCACGCTAATAATGTTGAAATATCTGTCCACGAGATGACCACGTGCCAGGGATCAAAAATGTTCCGTACAGCGGTGATGCTTTAAGCATTAAACATTCAGAAACGACATCCGCTCGTCTTAATATCAGATCCGGAGTCTAAGTCTAACTTAATAGACTGCAGAGTACAGTCGAATAATTAATTACCCTATATAATTGCTAGAACTTCGATCATTGATGTGGTGAGATAACCACAAGTATGGGCTTTCGTCGTCGCTATCCGTCAAATCATACATTTGGTCTCATTAATAAGCCTTATTAATCCATGTTGTTCCGGTCTGAAACTCACCAAGAGATCCGTTACGTGGCCCGACCCATGCTCGAAGTTTTACAATATTTGGACGGGATTCGAAATAGCTGGCTACCCTTCTCTAGAAACCGTACCAAATGCAAGTTAGTAAGGTTATATATGAAAGCCCAGGAAATCAAGCAAGGTTCAAATTGAGAAGCGCGAATTTCAAATTATGGGTTTTAGAGAAACTACTCTGATACTTCCCAGATAGATAGGGATCATTCTTTACTCTCAGAAAACTAAGCCTATTTCGTGTTCCACGTTTATTGCTACGTAGTCCCAGGGCTTTCCTTTTGAAGTTTGTAAGCGGAAAAGACCCTGGGAACGAAATTGATAAAAGGCGCTTGATAAGACCTTTGAAAGTAAAATGTGCATCACTTGGTGAAGCACTTTCTCTTCCTGGGTAACGGGATAGTTTTCGTTCGATTGCTCAATTCCAGTCAGCCGGACGAACAAAGATCATCGTCTCTTGGTACTGGACCAGTCAATCTTTAACGTGCAGGCAGTTCCCGTCCATATATATCCATGCGTCCTCAATGGGTTAATCAGATCCAGACCAAGAAATCTCATGACTTCATAAGATAATGTTTTGAAAATGTAAACGCCACTTTGTATTGACCCAAGCTGGTGATCTGTCGGCAGAAAAAGCACTTTGACTTGAAGTGCTTTCCAGGATCTTTTTGTGTCATTCAGTTGGATTAGCTTGAGGCAATATGCTTGACCAAAACTTTATTAAGGTTCTAAGTGATATTCGTACGAGCTTGTAAAAAAGAAACTATGTACAAACAAGAGGTTCAAACTTTAAGATGGAACTTTCCAGATAGCCTATGAGCATTTATTACCGATTCAAAATGGAGGAGTATCCCGGAGGAGTAAAATCGTTCACTAATTAAGAATTTTTAAGGTTGTAGGGCTTTCAACTTCCAGTATAAAACGTTTTAAATGTTCGCACTTTCATTTTTCACAGCTGGTAACCGATGGCTCTTAGACGTCATTAAATTCTTAATCAGAGAAATGCTTTTACACAAGATGATTATTACTCAAGTAATAACTATTACTCAAGTTGATGAGCAACAATTGAAGTCCATCCGATGTCACTTTTGCTATTATTTAAGAGGAAGACTAAATGACGAGGCTAATGGTTTATTTTTCCTAGAACTGTTCACGCAGCGTTTGCCACGAAACAAAAACAAATAATTAGAGTAAATGTTTACTTTACATTTACGTGCTCAAGATTGGGTGTAGAGATAAACAGGTGAGAGAATTGATGAATAATGCATTAAGCAGGTAATTGGATCGGAAAGTAAAGTTCCGCTGGAAAAATACAAAAACATACAAAACTATCGAGAAAGCAAGAAAAGGTTCGCCTACGCGTTGTACTAGTTAAGAGTCACTTTAAAAATAATCAGTCCTTCAAAACTAAACTCCTCTAGACTACTCGATAAGGACTTATACAAAACTAAACAGACACGAGTATGTTAGTTTATAGAGACAACCTGATCAACCTGATCAAACTGAATTTTATTGTGATTACTGGAGATTTGTCTGACTCGTTTTAACAGCGAAAATATTTGCCTGCTGTAGAATGCAAACCTTAGTTATTGATTACGTGAAAACGTGGGCTCTTGCACGGTTGGCACGACCACTCAGTTGAGGGCGTAATTCATTCTTTATAACTTGTCCTTAAAAAAATAACGTAAGTGAACAATAACTTAATTTATCCTCCTGCCCTCGTCATGTACGGCGGTGATCAATAACTATCGGTATCAACGCTACAAATCGAAAAATGATAGTTAACGTTGTCAGGCCGCCGGATGCACTGCTTATAGTTATTCAATTGACTTCGTGTGTGATATACTCTCAGCCCGTAAGCTCTCATCGTTATGTATCAAAGTTGTCAACCACCTGTCCTTGAGTTCGGCGATTTGATAAACGTAATACTCACAGCTTGAGTGGCTATAGCTACTATAAATAAAACTATAAATACGAAAAGTATACTGGCCACTTAGTTTCGATGTATCGGCTCGTTCACCTAAAAGCACAAGCCAATTGATTTGTGGATCGGCATCCGTAAAATCTGAATTATGCCACAATTTTGAAGATTTTCCGCTAGTCCATCTGTCAAACTTGAGTTCTTTAATTCGCCGATTGAAAAATATACCGTAACCAGAGGAAATTGACATCGTTCGTTTATGACCTACATCGTTTACTATACGCAGGCTGCGGATTACTTACTGAGACTGCATGCAGTGGGGTGCGACTTGGTTTGCATTCTACCATGCGAGTTTGGAACAAGACGTCCTTTAACGCTTCCCGAAAACTTTGAAGCATTTGTTCATTGCAACTGTGGACGACTTTGAAACAAAAAGTTTAAGACACCTCCACTTATAATCCGATTACATAAATTGATAAAAAATGAAATGCAAGACTCGTCGTCGGATGGAAATCCTGCCACCCAACAGAGGGTACAAAGTTTTACGTCAAATGGACACGCCTGCTGGTGAAAACCTTCCATTCGGTAGCCTCTTTAAAGTCAACGCGGCCCATTAAATGTGGTTAAATAAACTGCATTTCTCAAAGTTAGAACATAATTAGTGAAAATATTACAAGAATCAACTCGTAAGAGTCCCGCTCTAAGTGTTTTTTGGCCTCCCAGTAAATCTGATTCAGCTCAAGCCGACCTATAACAAAAAGCCTTTAGTAGGAAAACAAAACCGACGGAAAATTGGAACCTAATTGCTACTATTTCCGTCTTGCGGCAAGCACGTTCTAGTATAAAACAGCAAGGCTTTGAAATGTACGACATACTGTTTATTTTCTCCCTGCTGGAACTCTGCCCTATCATTTTGAGCATGGCTACAAAGTTGCTGGTGAGTATTTCTTATTAGGTAGAACAAAATTGCTTGTTAAGTGGAAATTAAGAGGCTTTAATTTACTATTTCTGGAACAAATGTGAAAGTCAAAGTTTAACGTGTTTAAGTAGTGAAATTGATGTTTGGGAATGAAAGAAAAGAAACAGATTTAAGGGTCCGTGTCTATACCTTAAATGGCGAAGATGGAGAACCAGTTATGTTTTGAGACCGTGCATAAAGCCTTAAAGCACTTTGTCTTGATGAAAAATGGAAATTAAGATATAATAGAGGGGAAAAAAGTAAATTATCGTCTCAAGGATGGCTTAAATTGAATTAGAGAACGAACGGCGAAGACATGGCGAAGATGAGAAATTTAGTCTTTACTCTCTTTACTCTCAACTTAGGTGAGCCCGGGAAAATTGCAGACAGACAAACAAGGCAAATCTTTAGTCAAGTTGTTTTTATTTTATTATTACTATTATAATTGTAATTATTTTTATGAATTCCCTACGACTAAAGTCCCTTTCAGGTTAACGGTATTGCCATAGTAATACATCACGTCTAGCCGTATCATGAGCTAACCATATTAATCACAATCATGAACTGAGTTCTGTTTCATGGATTTGTTATGAATCTCAAGCAGTTCTCGTGCCAATTACATTATCAACCTCAAGAGATTTGCCCCTTTGAATCGTTCGTGCCATTTCTCTCTTAAAGGCGGTAACAATCAATTACGCGTTAATGACATTTATCGCTGACTTCGATAACTTGGCCGACCTACTAACGATCGCGGGACGGCTGTTTTGACGTAGATCAGAGGGTTATCAGTTTGTACCAGGCGTGGTTATAAAGATAATTCTTTCTAGTCACGTTTTTCTTCACTACATGCATTAATTCAGCCAAAGAAATCAGTGCAAACCAGTAGCTGCCAAAAAAGTCAGTTCGGAAGCTAATCCTTTCTCCGGATGTCGTTGAAGAACTTGTTTTTTCCGCAGATTAATTTACGATAACATCTAAGTTGCTTTTGAGGAAACCTGATCAAAGTGATTTTATCTTAGCATTTCCACATTTACGACGACCGTAAATGTTGTCCGAGATGTGTTTAAACTTACACCTTCCTAGATCTTACAGTGTCTATTTTTTTTTGTTGTTTTTCAATGGACATTACGTTCGGAAAGGCAAACACAGGGGACAAGCAACAGGATGTTGTTACGTGCGGAAAATATTAGTTAAAAAATATATTTGCAACTGCAATTTAATATATACATTCAGTTCCGATGACAGGCTTCCTACAGTTTACTTGTAGCTATTTCTGTCTTGTTGACGACCCATATATTTAAGGACGTTCGTGTGTTCCAATTTGGTAGAGCATTTGATTTAAACTTCTGACCTTCATCCCCGCCTTCTCTTATCGAAACAATGATACTTACCTCAGCAATTCGTTCAGCCGCGAACACGTTTGCAAACGGCTTTACGTATTATTAACAACTATATTTTAACTTAAGACAACTCTCATTTGAAGGTATAGCGGTGTGCTTTAAGCATTTTAAGAAAATACATTATTTCATCGAGATTGTATTTCCAAGGTAACAAACAAATAAAACGAACTTTTGGTAGCTTGCCGATTCCAAATAACACGAACGTGAAACAATTTTCAGTAAACCTCTGCACGTGGCTATATTTTGTATTTCCATTTGAAACATCATTGCGTAAAACGCGTATTGATCAAATCATCTCGTTTGTCCCAGGGCTCTTGAGGGAGTGGTTATGGCTTCCGCAGGCTGCCCACGTTCAGATATAGGTGTGGTCCCATAAACCCTCGGTTTCACATCGATCAAGAATTAAGGACAACTTTCATTGACTATATTTACTTCAGTGATAAATTCTTAGTTTCTTTTTGGCCATTTCTAATTAGCAAATATTCAGACCCGATTACCATTACACGGAGCAGAGTTTTCCAAGTTTATTCCGGCAAGCTAAGATAAGCGAAACTATTCAATACATCTGCATCACTTGCCATCATCCAAATAATTTTAAGTTTTGTTTGTATTTAATTTCAACCAACGCTTTCTTCAATTTCTTTATGTTTATCAGTTTGTTTCGTAATGAAGTATTAGAGCCTTACGATGCCATAACGTACAAATTGTTTCACCAAAACGTCGCGCAAAGGAGGGATCGAGTCATCTCTGTTGCTTTTTTCACCTCTAGTTTAACTCCTCAATAATTCACTTATTCGCTTACAACCTTTACCTTAATCGGTACGGCAACTTTGTTTCAGTCAAAAGTTTCACCTTAAAATGGTGTGATTTGTGCAGGGGCAGCCTATTTTGTTAATTGACCTCCTAATAAAGTAAAAAATGAGGAGCAATCAAGTTAAAAATTACTAATCAAAATTTAGTACCATTGAACAAGATCAGTGACCGGAAAAAAACCCTCAAGTCATCGATAGTCTCCAGTCTTTTTTTTTTTCGTTCCCTTTTTATTACGACAAAGAAATTCAAAGTAATGTAGGGTTTGAATGGGCGTCGATAAACTGAAAAATAGCAATTACTCTTGCCAACAAAATACAAATGACGCCTTGCAAACCAGTAAGATTAAACTATACATGTAACTTTGCTGAGGTCACGTTTACATGTACACGTTCGAAAACTCGGTGTTCAGCAAACCCAAGGTCATTACAGACACAGAAAATTTTACCCTGCAGGTGCGCGACTCTACCGGTATCTCCCGCTAGCCAGGTTAAAACGTCGTTAACAAGCCATTTTAACTTATTTCTCAGAGCCTTATCATGATTGCTGGAATGCTTTGGATTGTCATACGAAGTCAGCCATGCCTGAGAGAATTCAGCAGCATATGTAGATTGCACTCATTTTACCGTTACACGAGAAGCAATTCAAACGCTTTCTTGAAGGTTAAAGTCCATAGTAATGGCAACGTAACTGGAATAGCCTTTACAGGGAAACGAAGCGAGCGTCTATACACTGGTAAGGACGATAGCGACATTATATCGTTGTTTTTGGTACTGCTGTTGTTGTTCTTTAAAATAATGTCTAAGTCAGTAAGTTACACTTTTGTCAAACCCCGTTCGATGTTATTACGTTAGGTCTTCAGGAAACTACTCCAACGTACATAGTGCACTGATTAATCAAAACGAGAACCGAACCATTTTCTGTAATGAAACTACGATCAAGACACTTTTAGTTTACTCGTTAGCTAGAGGGTTGAGAAAACACAATAACACTAAAAAACGAACATCAACGACGACAAATCAAATAAGAAAAGACCTTGCTGAGAGAGCGTGCTAAAATAAAAGCCGTACTTCTATAATTAGAAACCCACAAGTGTTTTTGATATAACTTGAAGTCAGCTTGTTGACGTAATGATGACACGAGCAAAACTAATTTACATGTCGATGATTGAAATGAAAGAGTGATTTTCCTTTTTTTTTCCTCCGGTATTTTCTGTAAGAAATAGAAAATTTATAAACATATATATCTTCTCCGTGTTTCTATCATGCTTTAGTACATGTGCACTACTGTTCTATCACGAATGCCGTTCGCTGATTAGCTTCGCTACTATCTATTCTGTCATAGATCTTGAGTAGCCCTAGCAGTGTGCGCTTAACGAACTGGCGGCCACTATTTTGCGTTTCCGAAGTGTCTCATGTGAAGAGGATTTTGAAGAAGTTTCGATCGACTAGTAGATTTATACTAAAACAATAAGATTATTCGCCCTCGATAATCGCTAGAATAATCGATCGATAGAAATCGAGAGCGAATAATCTAATTGCTTAATAAAAGCACTCGTGAAAGTTTGGAAAGAGCTCGAAAAGCTGTAGTTGAAATACAAGCCGGGGATTAAAATACAACCAGCGATAGTGACACAGAATAAAACAGATATTTCTTACATAAGACCAAACAAACTAACAAAAAAAAATCAAGCAAACAAACAGACAGAAAGCAAATAAAAAAGTGAAAAATGACAAAATTCAACAAAACCCTCCGGTCACAACAGCGCTGATGATGAAGATACTATCAGAAATCACTAATGTTTCTTTTTTGTTTATCAAATGGGTTACAGAATTCCTAATCAAGCGTTGTCTAGTCACCTCGTCTGGTCCTCTGTACGTCGTCATGCACTGGAATCATGATCCCAGCTATAAGCTGGCTGTTCGCTCCGGCCAGGTAGAGCTCGAGGTAAGAATAAAGAGAAGCAAAGTAATTCTATTTTCTTTGAAGTGGTCTCTATCAAGAGATTATGGTATTCTCTCCTGTCTAGGTAAATAAGGTAAATGTTCACCGGAATCATCGCCACCGCGAGAAAATAGGGAAAACAGTCCCCTCATTTTCTCTTGTTTAGTACAGCATAGCACCAAATAGAATATTGTGCTAAGCGATTAACGTCCGATGTAAGCCTATGAAATGGGTGAGATTCACTGATTTAGCTACGTTGAAATATTATAAATTAGATTACTGACACGGTTAAAACTGTATATTATGAAGTTTAATGAGTGTTATCGGTCTTGTAAAAGTAAACAAGGACAAAAAATTAGCAATGAAAAACACTTGATTTACCTTCAAATATGGATTAAGTACTGATCGGTTTTCGAACAACAACGCTCCCAGGGGGTACTGTACGAAGGTTAACACGGGGAGGCTCAACCCCACTTTCCTACCCCTATAACCCATTTGTGTATCATTTTGACAGAGAATGTACCCCTTTCGTATACGTTTAACTGAAAAAAGATACCCCTTACACCTGCTTTCATTACTGGCCTGAAATCTTCTTGTAATTTCCACGTAGTGCCTAAAAAGTGAAATGATTCGGCCAAAAGGTGTGTCTGTCCGAGGTAGTTTAATCAAATGCTTTTTTAAACAATCAAATGACGACAGATTTCTCTTCCCTTCCATATACCTCAAGTTAAGAAATCCGCACTCCTTTAGTAAAGCCCGAAAAAGGTGCCCCTTTCTGACAGAGCCTCCCCGTATAGGCCATAATACGGAACACCTCGAGCTCCTTCCCGGACAAGGCCCTTAAGTATGAAGTCTCTTGCGATGAACTAGCATCCGGTCGAGTGGGTGAAATGTTAGGAATATATCGCTTAGTAATTTTACCCTCAACATCAGCGAGAACGATCTTTATATTTTTTTTATTTCCTTCCAGAGAACCTCTTTGACGAAAAATGCCCATCGCTTCCGTCTGGAAAGCGCCTCAAATTCGCAGTACATAACCTTAAAATCCAAAACAACAGCTCAGCTCATGGAGTCAAGCGAAGAAGGTCAGGTGCAACTGGGAATCAATTCTTTAAACAGTGACAGAAAGACCTGGTTCGAAATGAAATCTTGCAAGTAATTATTAACAATGATAGTGTCGCAAAAATGAAAATGATGATGTAGATAGTTTTATTTGTACTTAAAAAAGTGCAGCAGACTAAATATTCCCAAGAATATATTATGCAATTACATTAAATTATTTACAAGGAATACTAGTAAGCAATTACAACAGCCCGCTGTTTACGAAAAGCATTAACTGGGTTTGATTGTTCTTCTAGGGTCGGGTCGGGCGGGGAACTGTTTTTGAGGCCTTCACCCCGTAACGCTTAGAATACTAAAGCTTTGAAAATAAAAGTTGATGCAGGCTGAAAAATACTCTTTTTGAGGTCCGAACACATACCATTTTGGGTCATTTTATGATCTTTATTAACAGTTAGGAAACCACCAAAACAAACTCAAACGCAGTCAAAACTGCTAAACAATGCTAAACCTATCTGAAAAAGGACGCTACTGCAAGAATTTTAAAATTATTTTTTTAGCCAAGGAAACAGAAAGATCTTTAACGAAAGTATTATAAAACAAAATAGTTCTGAGAATCACCAAATGTGAAGCTCACTGCTTGAATTCTTTAAAAGCTACATAGTATTAAAAGTTGACGGAGGCCTCTAAAACACCTTCCCTCCTGGTCTTAACTGATAGTGTTGAACAAACTTTTCATGCAAAAAGTTCCGGTGTAGTTAAGGTTAATTTATAGTTGGTGCTAACTTACCGATATTCCCACTGTAACCAGCATTTTTTTCTATCCGTTTTTCTCCCTCTTTTTTGCCCAAGCTCATCGATCTTACTTGGATATAATGTTTTTACCAAATCAAGCGAGGGTAATCCAAGAGTAAGATTATCACAATCATCACGATATCGGAATTTGAATTTTCTTTCCTTTTTTCTTTTAAAATTTCTTGGAACAACTTTTCTTGAAACAAAGTATCTATGCCTAATTAAGCACGACCAATGCATATAACTTCTGCTGATACATGCACGGCAGTTTTTTTGCGTTTGTTGCATAGAAATTTCAAATTGTAACTAAAAATATTACAGCTGTCATGTCACTTATTTATTTTATATTCTAATATTTATGAAATGAGACATAATAAATAAAGCTTAAAATTTTATGCACATTTATTTATTAGAACCTTCAGTTTGGTACTAGAGATTTAAGTAGTAAATTTTATTTTATTAACAAGTAAAGCCCCGTTTTGAAAGACTAAATAAAAGAATTCAGTTTTTTTTCTTCACGCGGTTTTCTTATCCTACCTGGTATCTTGTTTTTTCGTTGGAAAGTCAAGGAGGAAGGCATACTTCTGCCTCCACCAATCCCAATCCAGTCAGTAATTTCAAAAATGATTCCCCCATTAGTGACTTAGAGACAATTGCATGCTTATTATGGTGGTAAACGATGTCAAAATGACTTCACAATTCAAAATACCCACCATCTTGAATTTGCTACATTGGATTTAAAAATTTAAATTAAAAATAATAATAATAAAAAATAAGAAGAGCTCCAAAACTCGCTATGCTCCTCGTTGGCTGTTTACCATCTCATGTCTAATGCGCGCTCGTGAAATAATTTTGAAATCTTGTTCTTGAAAACTCGATCGCTTGTCATATAGCTAATAAATTCTGACGCTTACACTTTCCATGGCCTGAGCATTCCTAATTGCAATTTCCTAATCCCTCATTGTCTCCTAGAAGAATCGTCAAAAGCTGACAATCACTTGCTTTGAAACTGTCACAGACAACTGACCAGTTCTCTTTACAATCATCCACCGAATAATGGAAGACATCAATAGAGCAGAGAAAAACCAATACCACTTCGTTACAATCCACCACTCCTTTTTAAGAGGATCGACGTAAGCAATCACGTGATCGTCGAACCCGTTGATCACAACTTCTTCCTCGTAGTCCATGTATCTATCCCGATGTCTATTGCGTGCTTGAAAAGCGTGAGCCAGATTCGTAAATAGATTCTTCGTTGGCTCATCAGCGAAGTGGAATTCCTTCGTCATTTCCATTCTGGTTAAACTGTAATTTTCTAATCCTACTGGGAGCTCAGTAATGTCAGTCCATCCTGTGAAGCTAGAAGGGGAGAAATAATGAACATAAAAAACTTCCGCACGTCATCTGCCATGCTCTAAGAGATTATTTTAAGTTGTGGGAAAAAAATCTTGAAGTTGCCATGCTCTAAGAGCTGAGATTATTTTGAGTTGTGGGAAAAAAATCTTGAAGGTGCTACAAATTGTACTTTAACTGGTTTCAAGCCTGGGAAGAGAGAGAGAGAGGGATTGTTACTCTCTACAATGGCCTAAACGGGGAGGCTCCACCCGAGAGGGCTTCAGGTATATGAAAAGGTAGAAAATCTGTCATTCAATTATTTTATGTAGCCTTTAATTACAATATTTTGAAAATACGCATCTTATGGCTCTATCATTTAATTCATTTAGGCACTAAATGGAAATAACAAGAAGTTTTCCTTTTCTGGCGGTTTATTCATAACACCGGCCGGCCATGAAAGCATGTGAAAGGGGTACTTATTTTTCAATAAAAGCTAAAGAAAGATTACCTTTTCTGTCAAAAAGGCATACATTAGTGTAAGGGTGAAACCTCCCCGTATATTTTTGTATTGTTTCAAGACACATGATAACCTTTTCTACATTTTAAAGGAAAAATAAATCAATCACATCAAAAGCATTTTTTTTTCACTCCATGTCTCTTCTTGAAACAAAATTTCATGGGAAGGCGCTTCCTCTATTCTATTAGCATATTCAAACTGCTTCAAGCAGTGTTGAAATAAACGTTACGCCACTCTTTCTTTTAATTGATTTATTGTCTCTATGTTGTAGAATATCTTGAATTCTGGCGGTTTTTTTTTTCCTTATATCCTATTCATGATTTATTTATTTTTTCACGGGCAAGGTTTGAGTGACAAATTATTGTCCTCGAAAGCAGAGTGAACATTTTGTGCTAAAGTGCCTTGATCACGTTCTGCCGGTTTAATTTTTTCACTTCTATATCAATATTCTGAGGTTTTATCCTATCTCTGTTCGGCTTCTTAATATATTTTTGTTTGTTTTGTCTTTCCTCTATAGTTTTTTTTTTTAATGCACATTTTTCAGTAAGAGGAAGGATATGAAATAAATAATAACCAATTATGTGAGATAATCTCCCAGAGAGCCTTCCAGTCTCTTTTTACACTCACCCGTCACTTCTTTAGAAATTTATTTTTTTATTATTATTTTTTGTCTTTTCTTTATGCCGTTTCGCATGGAAAAAAAAACTTATTACATGTAACATTTCTTCTCAAGGTTGGTTCTAGGAGTTCATCGTAGGAAACTGAGTGCATGCTGATTGCAAAACCGCTATGCTTGAGTAATAAATTTTTAAACAATTGAAATATACAGGCAGATGACGGCATGTATTTCTTTCGGTGCTCAGCGAGACTTAAAATTGCTCTGGATTAACGATTTCGTAACGAAAAAGTCAACGTCTAAGAACGGAATCGATCAATTTATAAGTACTTTAAGATTATTTCATCTCATTTCGAGATTGAACTAAACTTATTGTTATTTTTTGTCGGCATATCTGAAAGAGGACCAAACTCATCGTTGATAGAAATCACTAGCCGGATTGTTTTCAAGTGTCATTTTATGCCCCTAGGTTATAATAATAATAATAATAAAATCACTTATAGAGCGCTGTGTCCACTAATTGCTCAAAGCGCTGTACAACAATCAATCAACTATAAAAATATAAAAACTGATAGCTATAACAATAAAATTAACTAAACTACTAATAACTAAACATCATAAGCCAATTTAAATAAATATGTTTTCAACTGCATTTTAGATGTTGACGTGATATCTTTTCCAGAAGAAAAACAATACTAAAAGCTAGTGTTGAATCCAATGATCTTACCTGAACACTTCTGTTTCGTCAAAAGTCACAACTCTCTCCTGATACGTCTCGATTCGTTCTCTGAGTTTCCCTCTCGCATCTCTGTAAGGAATCGTCCTTTGCTTCTTTTCGTAATGCCATCCAGTTGCTTTGAACGAGATCACAGGCGACTGCTTTCTGATCAAGTCGATGAACTCCATCGCGGATTCTGTCTTTGCTAGACTCAAATACCGTCTCGTCGCAGAGCGGTAGCATTCCATGAGGTAAAATGCGTATAGCAGAAGAAACAAAACGGCTGGCAGTGCCGCTATGTCGCGTGGCGCGAGTCCATCGCGTTCTGTTTTATCCCCAAGGGCCCACATGGTGACAACAAAGCACGAGAATGTGAGGATGTTAAGAAATACTGAGCAACAGGGACACTCCTCCATCCAGTTGTCAAACATGGCTCTATAATACTAGGGATACAATTTTAAGAACAACGTGTACAGTACAGTGCGTTTCAATAATCAGGATATATGTGCGATGTGTAACGCCCCAGTGCATATGCTAACCGATTAATAGCGTTGCTTGAGATCCATTGGTGGACTTCCACTTGTCGGTTTGATAGCGACATTTGTTGCCCAATCAATCTGAAAGCGCTTTCAGTTATCACAATACGCTGAATGCATCACATCATTTATCGACTCAGTCTAAACACGTAGATCAACTCGTTCTGAGTTTAGTGCTTAAGACTTCCGCTGCGGATATTTAATGAAACTTTCCACATTGTACCGCTCCAAATAAGGGCTTTTCATTAATTAACGCCAAAGTGTTTTCTGGAGAGTTTGCAGTGTTTTGGTTTTTGTATCCACTCTCGAGCTCCTAGAAAGCATTAGACTTCCGCGCGGATATTTAATGAAACTTTCCACATTGTACCGCTCCAAATAAGGGCTTTTCATTAATTAATGCCAGAGTATTTTCTGGAGAGTTTGCAGTGTTTTGATTTTTGTATCCACTCTCGAGCTCCTAGAAAGCATTAGACGCTAGCAGGGTCTCGGGGTATCGTGGTATCGAGCCAAGAATTGCAAACAAAAAAAAAATTGAGATTCAAAAGGTCAAATCTCTCGTCTTCATTTACATTGTAGACGAATAGCGTTTGGCTGTGTTCCCGGTAAGCTACTGTTTACATGAGCTGAAAGGCCCCTCGAAAATGGAAGACAAAACAATCTAAGAGTATTCCAAATGCGTTAATAGCATGGTTTGTTGCCTTTTAAAGAGAGTAGGTGCTAAAGTGTCGATTTTGAGGGACTTGCAGCATAGGTTTTAAACAGAGACAATTTGTTCTTGATCCAGGGCGTTTTTATCTCATATGCTATATGGCCTTGGCCATATCTTTGGTAAGATATGCGGTCATCAAACGAATAATGAATAAAGCGAAAATGATAGTTGCTTAGACTAGCGATGATAATCTGATAAAAAAACACTGCCGTTTTTATGTTTTTAGATAGAAATTCCAGGCCCTCTTATATTTCTCTCTTTCTCCGAAACGATATTCAGCTTTTGCGTCTTACTTCTTTTGCTTCCTTTTTTTCGTACATGCCATGTGCGTTGATGTGCGCTTATTTAATTGGATACAAAAAGAGGTTTGCGTTATCTACTTCAAACCGCATATAAGCATAAAATAAAAATGAGAAGTAAAATAATAATAATAAAAATAATAATAATAATAATAATAATAATAATGATAATAATAATAATGATAATAATAATAATAGTAATAATAACGCCTTGGGGGATAGCGATAAACATAAAAGGTAAACTAATACACACGTGTTTTCTTTTCTTTCACTTTTTCGTTTATTGTTTTGCTTTCCAAATTAAATGGATGAAAGGCAGACATATTTGTTTTTAGACATACCCAGTTACCAGATATCAAGATTGTCAGCTTTTTATTTTTATCACGTCCGTTGCACATGAGTAGGTACGAAAGCAGTAGGCAGTATAAGGATAACATAGCTGTATATTTTCCCTAGCAGCAGCTAGGCCCTACAGAATATTATATTTGTCACTTGTCAGTATGCTTTCATAGGTTTTTCCTCCTCGGCACAATAATTGGAGTTCTGACTATCACAAAGTATTTGTATTAGGCTTTTATAAAATCAGGAAGTAATATTTCTTAATTTATGGCAAAAAACATCCATTGCGCATAATGTAAAGTAATCTTGAGTTTAATGATTTTCCTGAACATATACACAAGAATTAGTTTATATGGTCTTTCATTTCCATTCCATTTTCCCGAAATAGATCCCAATCATTGTTAAAACTCCATCATTTGCTTACTATATGTTTTTGCAGCAAGATTAAACCATTTAATGTTGGGTTACCTATCACGACACCATATAAGGTATTTTTGAACTGCAAAAACTCGTATTAAATGACCATCTGTAGGTAGCCTTTAATAATGAGATAAATGTGAGTACATGTCAGATACGACTCACCGGCTCGGTGACAAAGGAATTACCACAGGTAAATAACTCACTGTACATTTTCTTGAGTGCCAATTAGCAGCGTTATTGGATAAAAAAAGCTGCTGGTTTTTCAAATAATTTTTAGACAAATTCAGAAGTAGGATAATCCACAATGTGGGGCATTCATTTTATCCCGCCACAAATCTCGGATGCGGCCTTTTTTTCTCGGTGTTATTTTTCTTCATAAGGCGTGTTGTTTTCCAGTTATAATCACTTTGAATGCTTTATTTATGAAACAAATATAAAACTACCTTTGCTTTAATTTAAAGTCAGGTAATATATGACAGCTGAAACCAAAAGGCGTCTTTCGCTACTATCTCATCGTGCCGTCAACTTTAACACTTTCATTTCACTCTAGTAGTCTGGTCGATTTCATTTCGATTCCGATTTATCTCTTTTTTTCCCTTCTTCCTTTGAGTGTATCAGATTGGGGAATAGGCTAGGGAATGTTTAGTTTAAATCCACAAAACAAACCCCAGCCGCAAACCATAGTATAATGAAGTCATTTCAACAAGAGAAAACCACAATACGATTTACTAAACTTCTTCAAATTAGTCTAATAAGTATGCTCTTTGCTGTTTCTCACGGCCTTATACGTCCTTACTCGTGCTTAATCAAAACAGCTTTCGGAACTGACCATTTTTCTCTTTAATGGAAACGTGTTGTTCCTATTCATAAGCTTAAATGAAGCTTTAAAATTGTTTGCTTCTCACTATGGACTGGGTTAATGAAAACATGTCATACACGCTGCATGTCAATCGAAATTCACGCCAAAAAAAGCCACAATTTGAATAATTTTTAGACACTTTCAGAGTTAAAATCTTGTATGATGTACAATTGGCCTACGTAGAGCTTAATATCCAATACACTAGGCAAAAAGGCATCTTAAGTTTAAAATACTGGTCCGGGTTTTAATACCGACGTGCTGCAATCTACATTCACTGGTGAGGTAAAACAACACTTACTGTATAGTTGAAATGCTTTTCTCTGGGAAAACACTTCTCAACAAGTAACCCGACTCCACTGAAGATTTTAATGGGGCCCCCAATTTGAATTGCAAAAACATATACGAACTAGTTTGCATAATTAGTCCTTATGCGGCTATTCAACCCTGGAATATGTTTTTTTTTTCTGGTATTTCGAATCATACCAGAAACAACCTTATGAAACAGTATTGCAAACGTCAGTACGTATTAGCTAAGATCTGCACAAGTTTTAAAACCTCCCAGCTTTGTTTTCGTCGAAATGAATGAATATGTAGTCTAAAAATGCTATTCTTATCTCGTGAAGGCCACATGTCTATCCAATCTACGCTGAATTAAGGTGACAGCGGTGGTTAAAACTCAGATTGGTTCTCGACAAAAAGATAAAGGCTTCCGCCGATAGCATTGTGAAAAATGACAACTCTTTAACATACATATGACACACGAATAATCGTCATTAATTGGACATCTGCTCTAGGAGTAACAACATAAAACGAACAGTCAGGCTTATTTCAGTTTATAAAGGTAAGCGTTCACCGAAAAACACGCCTAATTTGGGCTTGCTGTTTCGGTTTCGACGGTATTTTTGCGAGCGCCCTTTGGGTTTGCTTTTCTTTAGTTTCGATCTAATTATCTATTTTTGAAACGGCTGGAATCTAAATGTCTGAGCATAACAAAGGACATCCCTCACTGGAGAGGTATGTGACTCTCCTTGCGGAAAGACAAACTGGGGTGGTGGTCATAGAAGCGTTGGTCTGCGCTGTCTTAATCCTAGCAGCTTTGGTTGGAAATTCCTTAGTGCTATGGATGGTGTGCAAAAACAAAAATCTTCGAACAATTCCCAATTTGTTCATCGTCTCGCTGGCGGTAGCTGATGTCGGAATGGCTACAATTTGCCAGCCGCCATGCCTTACAGTTCTCGTGGCGGGAAAGCGCACTTACGGAAATTTCGTCTGCCAACTACAAGGATATGTGGTCGCCATGCTCTCATGCGTCTCGCTCTTGACGTTAACCTTGGTAGCCGTGAATCGGTACTTCTTGATCGTGCGCCCAAAGCACTACCAAAAGTATTTCACCGCTAAACGCACTCGGTGGATGATCTTGGCGATTTGGATTCTGTCAATGTTGGAGCCGCTGCCTTATCTTTGCTCCAATCACCGTTACGTTTATCACGCGGGGAAGTTCTTTTGCTTTCAAGTCGTCGAAGTCGACTTTTTCACCTTGCTGGGGTACGTCTTCGTTGCCATTCCCACGGTCGTACTCTCATTTTGTTACTACAACGTTTTTAAGGCCCTGAAAGAGCACAAAAAGCGGCTTTATAGCATGAGACGCCGAGAGGACCAGCCGACCACTGTGAAAATCACCATTGAAGACATCAACGTCACGAAAACCTTATTCCTCACCGTATGCGGATTCCTCGTCTGCTGGACACCGATTGCGATCGTCGATTTCATCGGGTTTGGTCAAGGGAGCTGGAACCTTCCTCGCGAGATGTACGTCATGTACACATTTTTGGGTCAGCTAAGCACAGTGATTAACCCTGTCATTTATGGTGTAATGAACAAAACATTTAGAGACGAATACAGGAAACTGTTCAAGTGGAGCGATGGGGCGGACATTACACAAGATTCCGAGGAGACTCCTCACACTCAGGAGAGTAAGTGCTCTGTCCTTTAGAATAGATGACATTTCAACCACCTGTCTTTTTGCTTTGTTTTAGGCAAAATGGAACGCTTTACTAAACCTGCGGAATGAATCAAGTAGTTCACTTAGTTAAGAAGGATTTAAGCGATCGAAACTCATTCACCATCGTTTCTCGTGACTGAGCGTGAAGTGTTTACCGAAATTCCACACGTACTTACTGCACACTTACACCGTCACCAGAATAAACGTTTGTAAAGAAATCCAGATAAAAATTCACTAAAATAGTCAAGGTACTAGTCTTGAATTGAAGGGAAAATAGTCAAAAGTACCGCGAAGAAAGGAGATTTCTCTTTTTCCCTAAAAGTATGGTTAATTTGTACCCATATTCTGTCACAATGTTTCAAACAACTCCGCAATATTTCAATAACGTGTTAAGGTGGGGGTACACATGAAAGCCGTATTTTGGCTGGGTAGTATGTTTTTTATGCAAATATCTCGTTGACGTTTCAAGCAATCAAGAATCTCTATGCTCATTTCACATATCTATGTTTTGGGTTGTTTTGTAAATTTTTTGGTGATTTTTAGGTATATTTGGAGAGAAATAGTTTTTCTTAAAGGATTAGTAAAATTGATGGAAATAGGAAATTTGGAAGATTTGGTGTTGTTTTAAAATTAGAGTTTGAAATTAAAAATTGGTTCATACACTCCAAACAGTTGCCCAACAACCTGGGGTGCCATTGTGCGGTCAGGCAACTGTCTGGTGGTGTTCCATAACCCTTTTTTTTCCCTTTCAACCTCTCTTTAAACTTACCAAAATTTCACTTAAATTCACGTGTACCCCCGCCTTAAATGAGGTGTATTAACCTGAACTACAAAACAAAAAAATTGCTATTCTCAAACTGTCTTGAAAAAAAAATCCATCATAGTTCACCGCGCTCCATAATCTCAAGTTGTTGTGAGGTCTAGTGGCCTGTAGAACATGCTAGGGAGTTTACGAAAACCACCACAGCAACGGCAACGCGAACGTCGCTAAACGGCAAAAGGTTTAATGAGCAGAACAATGGCTCAGCACGCTCGTTACAATTCTTAGTACATTTCTTTGCTGTCCACTGCAAACCAACAACGTGAAATGACCAAATTCTGCGTTGTCCGTAGAACGTGAACCATAAGGGCTAATTTTGTTGCTTTTATTTCAAATGTTTTGCCTTGTCCCAGATTCAGTTTCGTTATAGTTTGGACACTGAGAAACAAAGGAAAATGACTTCAGAGAGTATCGCGAGATGCGTAGGTAAAATATAAAATCATTCTTTTTAATCGACGTTGTCCTCGGCGTCGCGTCCTGGTTTCGTAAACTCCCTGCTGTTTAGTGAGCGACAGTACAGTTTTGATATACGAGCACGTGATACACGAGAGTGAAACTTGTGGCCATTGCAATTGTATCACATGTATACCTCAATTTTTCCAGTTTAGTAATGTGTGTACATGTATGTCTGATTGTAATAATAAATTGAGTAACGTAAGCAAGTTGTAAAAGGGTATTGATTTGATTCTCTTTTTATATGTTTTCGAACAACCAAAACTCAACACAAGTACAAAACGCATGAAACGTGAGCGAGCGAGTCACAATTAATTTCAGTGTTTCTACAGTTGATTGAACATAGTGGCCGTCCTTTTCGGCTTAAGAATTGATAACTTATAGTGGTAATGTAACACCAGATCAAATATGAATTACTTTCTTCGCTCAAGTAGTGAAAACCACTCGTCAAAGCTATAGCAGGATCAGATATTTTTTTGTGATTATTCAAGACCGGATTGCACAGAGCCTGTCAAGACCGCAATCAATCATCGATTGCGCCAAATGTTTGGGTTTGAAAATTTCCCCAACTGGTGAAAGGTATCATATGTTTCAATGTCTAAAATTGGAAACGACTGAGGAAAACATGTTTTAGTGGTAAAGAATTACAAGTAGGAGGATTGCTGCATTAAAAAAGTGTAATAGTAATAATAAAGCAACACTGTTTTGCCATTAAAAACAATGCAATCTGTCAAAACAGATCATTTCTTTTTTTTTCAAATAGAAGAAATATGTTATCTGCTATGCTTCATAAATACAATCAAACTGTATTCTACAAAGCATGTCAATATTTCCCTACCAAAGCTTGTGATCACACATAGTTATATATATGCACAAGCGTAACGGCTAACGCTTTTGGCTTTGATTTTAAATTATTACATACACATTCTTGCTCACTACTAGTGGTGTCCATCCATCTTGGCAAGAGATGAAGTATGGATTAATTTTCTCACAGGGCTATTTGCATCTAAGTGGTCATACACCTGTAACATAATATAACGCTTGTAGATTTTTATTAAATGGCAATAGAGTCTATCAGAGTAGTGAAGCGAAAGAAGTCTATTCGCAAAAGATGAATAGGATATTGCTGTGTTACCCGTACAGTAGTTGTGGGCAAATACTGTATACAAACCGTAGCAATAAGGATTGGACTAATATCATACTACGTCATATTACATTTTAGCTGTAACTTTTCAACTTCTTTATTATTGCACACTATTTAAAGAGTTAATTTACAGGACGACAATAAAATAGAAAAAGAAAAAAGAAATATATGTTACATGTGGCTATTGAAAGAGTAAAAGGAGAACATTTGCGTGGTAAACAGAGTAACCATTGTTAAGCTAAATGCGGGAGAACGTTGCAGAAGAATAAATTACTAAGAACACATTACTGGAAATGTATTACTGAAAATAGTGGTTGAAGTATAATGATATTTTCAGCAGCCAAGATTTAAGAGCCATTTCTCGTGTTTTCCGATGCGGTTTTAAGGAGTTGCTTTTAGGCGTTATTGTTGACTCATGACATGGTCAGTTTCTAATGGGCGCCATTACATTTCGTTTACAAAATGCATTATTTTTTGGTCAGATAAACCAGTTTGAGTGTCAAGAAAAAGTAAATTCAACATTATTTCAAGCGTTGTAGTGTGAGCATACCTTGGTACATTGCATATGATTGTTTGTCTTACTTGCAATTGCAAGAATACTTTTCCACGTGAAAATAAAAAAAGAAGCAAAAAAGAAATATATGTTTCGCGCCGCACCCCAAGTAACTGAACGCCTGGAAGAGGCTATATCCCAGAAAGAAAGATCGACAAACAATCACTTTAAACTTTAATGACTTTAAAAGGTGTCATTTAAGAGTCACAGTATTGTAACTGAATACTGATTACACGAAATAAAACTCTCAATCTCAGTTACCTTGAATGTCATCCTTTTGTAATAACATTGTGACCCATACATTTAGTTTACATACCGCATACATTGCAAATTTATAGACTATATTATTGTGTCTTGTTGTTAATACTGTTGCTTTTAAATTAATTTCTTTATGGAGGTCGTGACTTTCTTACTGATTACGAGAGTACAAGTACGTCAAGAAAAAACTGCTGTGACGTCGCTATTGACAGGGTGTGCAACAGGTGCATCGGCTCAAATAATTCGGGAAACGTAAGAAATATGTTGAGGTAACCTCCCTCTCGTCTTTGCATTCTTGTCTTGCGATATTTTTTTTCCTAAGGCCCGGTTCATACGTCGCATTTCCTCCGTATGGAATTCAATTAAGCGAATTAAATTCGGAAATTCAACGTCTAAATCGGCTGTGCGTTTCTGTCACGCTCAACGGGTCTTATCCGACAGAAATGCGACACCGATTCAAACGGTCGAATTCATACGTGTAAAATCTAATACATTCATAATGTTAATGTGTTGAGCATGCGTAAATTCGGTGCACTCCATGCTGTCTGGCCTAATACACGTAACATGTGGTTATATTCACTGCGACTTGATTTAGTTCCTCGTGCTCTGCCGCAAAACTTAATTTATGGTCATGATAATTAGAAACCCTCAAAAAAGATAAATATAACTTAAAAAACTCAAATAAGATAAATAGAACCTTACACAAAAACAACTTACCCTGAACGGTATATAACGCATTGATATTGCAAAAAGTAAGGTTTGAAACCTCATTCCCTATATTTATATATATATCTCATACTTTACCAAATGGTCTTGTTATGGTTATATATACCGACCACTTTTATAAATCTTTACTATATATTCATAATGGCTGATGATGATGTTTGAAACATCGAAACATGTTCCGAAAACTGAAAAGCGTTGTTGTGTTTTTAAAGTTAATATCTCATACTCCATTAAAGACCTCTTAAGGCGGGGGTAAACGTGAAGGCTGTTTTGAGGTCGCTTAACACGGCCTTTCTGCCAATATCTCGGTCACGTTTCAAGCAACACTAAATCTCTCTGCTTATCTTATTAACCACTGTTTGGCGGTTTTGTGTAAATTTTTGGGTAATTTTTGGGCATTTTGGGAAAGAGAGTTTTTTTTCTCAAAGGATAGGTTAAATTGAGGAAAATATGAAATGTTGAAGATTTGATGGATTTGGAAAATCGAAATTTGAAGTGAAGAATTAGTAGACGGATACCAAACAGTCCCCTAGCAACCTGGGGCTCTCTTTTGCGGGGGTCAACTGTCTGGTAGTGTTTCCAACCCATCTTAATCCTAACAATTGCCTTTTTTATATCACTTCAAATTTCACGCCTATTCATGTTTACCCCCGCCTTAATCACTGCCGGGCAAAGAATAGAAAATTGGGTTGCACGATTTAATGTGACAGATATTGGAAACACGTCGCGACGAGCGAGGTGGTTGGTAAAAAGCTGGGTATATGACTTACGACCTCGCAACTAAACGAAAGATTCACAAGGCCTAAATTAATGTGCTATAAATAGGTCCTTAGGCTCAATTCACTGGGGCGATGAGCAATCTCTTAGCACTACGTAATTACCACAGGAAGAATATTTTGTCGCTGAAGACCTTTTTAAGTGCCCTTTCACATAGACATAATAAATAACAATAGTACTTTCCGTTTCGTAGCTTTCTAATCGAGACATCCCGTTGGTCGCAAAGGAATGCCTGCTTACGAGACAAAATAATTATCTACCTGTACGTCGTATCTCTCTCTCTCTCTCGACAGTTAACAATTGACATATTCGAGCGCTTGTTACTGTTACATTTCACAAGTACACCCTTGTCTGTGTTTCTGTCCAACTATGCTATATTTACTTTATACACCACGTTAAGGTTTCTATGAGCTACTGTGTAATACTCGTTGGCCTGCCCTTCGAACCTCATTGGCAAGTGTGGATTCAGATGTTCTTATCTGGGCACTGGTTGTGAAATATGATTGTGGTTTCTTGGCGTGATGTTAATTCTAACTCCCGTCTTACTGCGTAAAACAAGTACTGTAAGCAGATCGTCCATTGGCACCATTTTATCTTGACTCACGGTAAGCTCAAACCTGAAATATGAAACAAAAATAGTCAATGACTAGGTTTGCAATGCCATCAAAATTATAAATCGTGACCATTCAATAAATTGAATCCAGAAGCTGGGATATGAAAGATGATTGATATATCAGCAACTTAGCTAAGATTTAGGTCCGTGCGATTATTCATCCACGCTCTATTCGGAAAAGTGTTTTACCCAAATTTAGAGAGCTTTGTAAGGAGACACCATGTCGGTGCCTTTCGGAGTGGCACCAACTCCGTCGGCCGTAAAGTAACAGAAACATCTATCATTGAGATTTGCCAACGGAAACGAAACTTTATTACTCTAGAGCTCCGATACATTGTAATTAATACTTCTTCTAGAGCAAGAACTGTTAAGTTTGCAAAAACTTGAGCAATATAACTCATCTTTTGACCTACTCGAGAACCTTATCGGGTCGCCATTTTAATGTCACGCAACGTATAAACTTGGAAATTCAAACGTGCTCTATTACATAATGAGAACCCTGTCGGGCTTAAATGTAGCAAAAAGTCAAGTTACTACAAAGTCGTACATCTGATGAAACTAAAACTTTAGAAGGAGTGATAATTTTTTTTGGAAAATGATGACGTCACATGAAAACCAAGAATAGTTCACCTCCGCACTTCCTTCTTTTTTATTATTATTTCCAATCACAACATATCCGCTATTTTTGCTTTTCGCCAGTCTACCGAGAAGTATTTGTTACGCTACAATGCCTTACACATTAAAACAAAAAAAAATTATATCAAAAACAAGGGGAAACATATACGCAATTAACTAAGTCAAGGACGGTGAATTATCAAACACGTAATGTTTGTAATTCTGTCCAGTCAGAACATTTTACGATTTCAAAAACGGATTTATTAATTTAATTTACCGATGAAGAATCATAGCCAGGGTTGTCTTTATTTCTGCCATTGCAAAGTTCTGTCCTATGCAGTTCCTACAAAGTTAAATCATGGACAAAAGTTAATTAGAGCATTTCGTGGTATTTGTGTAGGTAATCATACGGTTTCGAGTTCAATTTGGAATTAATTTGCACGAGTGAGTGTTTCAAACAGCTGAAATTGCACGAGCCGCTTCGACGAGTGCAATTCCGCGCAAAATTATTGTCACTGCTTTACGTGATATCATTGGCCTACAAAATTTCTCATTGTCTTTCTGCCAATCATCATCCAGAATTACGGTGCGTAATTTGCACTGGTGTTACACGTTTTGCACCGGTGTTACACTTTTTGCACTGGTGTTACACTTGAACTGCACTGCTCTCACCCAATCAGAATCGAGTAATTTTTTCATGTGTATTATTAGACGGTGTAATGCAGTAAGGTAAGACTGCAACTTTCGATAATCGGTCAGGACACTGTCCCTGCTGATCAGTTTACCTTACATGAACAGAACATGCAAACAAGTACAACTCGACCGAACATGAATATGGAACAAAACTCTGGGTCTCCCCGAAAAACTATGGAATAAAGAGCTGAATTTGGTATAAGAATGATACCTGAATACTAACTGGTTAGTAATATACCGGTAGTAGACCTTATATTATACAATTAAATTATGAGCTCAAGATTTCTATCGCGCGATAGTTGACGAGGGCGCCGCCAGTGTCAACGATCGCGCATAGAAATCGAGAACAAATAATATATTTAGTATATAATAGTTTTAGTATAAATCTACTAGTCGTTCGAAAATGTAATCTCAATCGTCTTCCAAGACACTTCGAAAACACAAAGAAGCGGCCCCCAGCGCACGCTGCTACGCTACTCACTATCTACAGCAGGTTATAGTTCACCACTAAATTTTCTCCGATTCTTATTGGTTTAAATTGATCACGTGACGCGATAGTGTTCATCCACGGAGAGACACTATCAGCCCATAGTGCCCGTCCGTGGAAAATACCCGGATGGATAGTAGTACATCTGTAAACAAGCGGGTTTGTAGGAAAAAAAAAACAGTTGAAATTGTATGAAGCGGGTTTTGTCTGTTTTCCTATTCAAATTTTTCATTTCGTTTTCACGGCTTTCATCTCAAAAAGTTGAAAATAGTTCGATTGAGGTCTGATTGATTTTTGAACTAGCGCGCGGAAGAAAATTTAGTGGTGAACAATAAAGACAACAGAGTGTTTTTGTCTCGGAACTATCGGTCTGATAGTTGCCCCTTGGAAATTTGATGTTCTTAAAACTAGCATATTTGTCCTCGAAGCTTCGCTTCTCGGGCAAATATTTGTTTTAAACACGGAGCGAGCCTATAAATGGGGGCTGAGCGGCTCAGCCCGTCCATCACAAATTGGAATACTCTGCTTTGATTGGCTTATTCACCCAGGCGTGTCGTACTCCCGCGATTTTCGCACGAAGTAACATTTCAGGCGACCGCACAAGGGAAGGTTTTTCGTTTGTTTGCTTTCTTTGTAAAAAGGTCAACGAAACAACAAGAATGGCATCTACAGAAGAAGAATTTAGACAGTTATCGTACTTTTAATACATGCATTTTAGCTTCTTATTTTTGTTGTTTCACTTGTGAAAGCATATCGATTGTTTTCGAGTTGTTTACTCAACGTAAATGCCGTGTTTTAGTCAACAAAGTGCAAACCGCTGACCTTTTATAGGCTCGCTCCGTGTTTAAGAACATCAAATTTCCGCCGGGCAACTATCAGCCGATAGTTCCTCGACAGAAACACTCTATTGTTTAAAGTGCACCTAACCCCTAAATTTTTTTTCCGCCTAAAAAAATCGTCATGCTTTGGTGACTACTTCTTCGAAAAAATTTTTGGATTTGGTCAAATCCTTGAATTTTTATGCCCCGTTGAAGTCGAGTTCCGCATGGACCACGACCGCGTAAATGGGGATCTGGGCAGAGTAGAGTTGTGACGTCACTTCGAGAAGACGCTCAAGCAATTCTCAGCCAGTCGTCGCTCTGCGAAAGCGTTTCTAGCACGAAAATTCATTCTATTTGGTCTTGATAGCCTCTGTAATTGAAGAAAAAATTACTATGTCCTCCGAATATCAAGAAGAAATGAAGGCTAACGAAGAGCTCGAATGAAGCCTTAAGGACCGGTTACAGGGCAATGTAGAACTGAAGGAATGGTGATATTCGCGGGTTTTCCCTTATGTATGTACTTTGCCGCATGAGCTTTAGTTTATGCATTACATGTGTTGGCACGCTTGCTTCTGGCGCTATTGTTTATGTATTTTAGATTACTTTTCTGCTAACATAACTTAGCTGAACTTAAGGTGCAAGTGTGGAAATTGCAACGTCGCTCTGTTACAAAACATCAGTGAGTGTTATTGCTGTTATGAACTGAAAGGCTGCGAAGAATCGATTAAGAGTGATCTTGTCCTACAAGATCTTGCCCCTGTCGAGAAAGCGGTAATTCCGAAGCTGTCTCGCACTAAATACGGAATTGATGGAGCTTCTTGGTTCTTCAACAACGCTTAGTTCCGAACAAAATCATTTGGCTTGAAATGCTTCGAGCATATCACAGAATTTTTCGATGGCTCCCATTGAGCACGTTTCAGTCTTACAAAATATATCCATCTCCTCCTTCGTTTCTTTGCCTCTGGACGCTCATCGCCGTAAAACGGTATCGTATGGAGCCCTATTCCATTCTCCAAGCTTCTGACATTACTGCAACCCCCAACAACACATCTGTGCGGCATATTTGCGACCAAAATCGATCTAACCTTCCAAATGTAACAAGTGAATGGTGCAAAATAGTGCGAAATACAGATTGTTGGGTTCTCGAAGTGACGTCACACTGGTTGCCAGACCCTTGATCTTTGAAACGCGGCCGCGAGCCAAAATGGCGGCGATTTTAGTGCGATTTTCCGTACTTCAACGGGACATAAAAATTCAAGGATTTGACCAAATCCAAAAATTTTTTCGAAGAAATAGTCACCAAAGCATGACGATTTTTTTTAGGCGGAAAAAATTTTTTTGGGGTTAGGTGCACTTTAATTAGAGCCCGTCCGCGGAAAATACCCGGATGGATAGTAGTCGTCCGTGAAACTTTATCTGTAAACAAGCGGGTTTGTAGAAAACAAAACAATTGAAATTGTATGAAAGGGATTTTGTCTGTTTTCCTATTTAAATTTTGGCTTTCACAGCTTTCATCTCAAAAAGTTGAAACTAGTGAAGTCTGATTGATTTTTGAACTAGCACGCGGAAGAAACTTCAGTGGTGAACAATAAAGACAATAGAGTGTTTATGTCTCGAAACTATCGGTCTCTGATAGTTGCCCCTTGGAAATTTGATGTTCTTAAAACTAGCACATTTGCCCTCGCTTCTCGGGCAAATATTTGTTTTAAGAACATCAAATTTCCAAGGGGCAACTATCAGCCGATGGTTCCTCGACAGAAACACTCTCTTGTTTAAATAGAACTCGAGTAGCGTTAGCAATCAGAGAACGACATTCGTGGTAGAACGCTGGTAGATTTATACTAAAGACTTTACCTTACTCCAGCAGAAAATGGCATAAACGCGTGCGGAGGTCGTCCTTTGCAGTTTTCCTCACTGAATCGTAACGGATCAAAAACCTTCACGGTTGTCATGCAAGATAAGCAAGATTAATGTAAATTTCCATCTTGTATTTTCTATTTTCTAAAATAATTGTCTTCAAACTCTCATCAGCTGCATTTTTTTTTGCAAGAACTTCTTATTTTTAGAATGCGGCTGAACGTTCTATCTCTTCTTTGCTTTTTGTTTTAGTTCGTTTGTGTTTTTTGTTTGTTTTCATTTGAATCTGAAATAACCAATCGTTTAAGCCCTGGTCAAACGGCGCGTGATAGTCGATGATAGTTGACGAGAGTCGATGATAGTTGAAGTGCACGCTTCCGTTTGACCACCAACTATCATGAACTATCATCGACTATCATCAACTATCATTCATTTTGAGCTTGTTCAAATCCTTCATGATAGTCGATGATAGTTTTTTTCCGTTTGACCACGCGTATGATAGTTCATGATAGTTTTTCGGTAGCTGTTTTCCCCGAAAATCGGCGGGCTCGTTTAAAATGGTCGCCATAAGTCCCCTCGCCACGCTCAGCCGCACCTTCAAAAATTCTTGTTCATATTCAAGATGATAATCATGACAAAGAAAATATTGAAGACCAAGATAACATAGAGAAGATATCTTCCGTAGAATGCGTCAACTCGCAAGAATTAGAAGAGACACCGAAAAAAAAAGAAGTGTATCACTAAACGTTCAACTAACGGGTAAGAAGGGCAATGCGGCGAGATGGAGTGATGACCTGATATTACGTCTAATAGACCGATAATGAGGCCCAGCCCTGGCTTTGGCCTGGAATTAGCTGCTCGCGTGACTATGCTCGCGCGACTGCCGGTGAACTATCATTAACTTCTTTGGCCGTTTGATCATGTGTATGACAGTTGGTGATAGTTGATAATAATTAGGAGGGATTAACTATCATCGACTATCATGCGCCCAGGGCTTGTTTTCAGAAGTTCTGATATAATATATCAGGAGTACCGAATGAAAAACAAAGACAGCCATATACTGTATACAACAGAAGAGGTTCTACAACAAACCATGCAATAACACAACAAGTGTTATCCATTTGTCTGGAAAGCTGTCTGAATTAACAAAAATCGTAAAAAAGACATATATAAAGCAGATACGTAGAAAGAACAAAAACAATAACAACAACAAAGAAATAGAGAGAATAAAACTAAAATAAACATTAATGTTCAACGACAGTGGAGCCGTCTTGGTCGACTGTCGGTGTCTGAATCCTATGTCATGATTTAGTAAGTGTACAAATTATTTTCTTTTTACCTCTGGATTTTCCCAGACGTAAGGGTTGCGATGGAGAGCAAAGATATTGACGTATAAAAAGGTACCTGCGGCAAAATATGAGTAAATGGCATTAAATTACTAGACGATGGACCTAACAATACAATTATTCCTATTTAAAATCTTTTGGCATTAAGGTACTCAATTTATCAATTGTAATGTATATTACTATCTCAATTACATTTAGTCGTGGCAGTGTTGGAGGTAAACAATGAAGATCTCTAAAGTTGGTCTTGTTTTCAATCTATTCAAGAAAACTAGGTGGCATGACGATTGACTAACAAATTAAAGGATCAGTGGTTTTTTACAGCAACAGCTTAGTCTTACCTGGGGGGGCACTTCTTCCTTGAAAATCGTAATGTTTGTCTGATGAGCGGCAGATAATTGGAACAGGAGAGTACAGTCGCATTGCTTCGTTAATGCAAAGCTTCAAGTAAGGAAAATTGCACAGATCTGTTCTATAAATAAAACAGAATTGATGCCAGTGACTGAACAGCAGTTATCTGGGTCATCAAAGTGTAGACTGACTCATTGTAGGAACACTACATAGGCGGATTAATTTTTGAATCATAGCGACATGAACACATGCAGCCTTGGTTTACGGTGTACGTCTTTGATATTAGGCAACCATGTTATGGTTAATGGACACCTTTTAAAACATGGTGTCCGGTGACCAGTATCACGTGATCATACCACTGCCCAGGTACTGATTTTCGATTGGATCACAAGCTCAAGCCAGGTTAACTGAGGAACAAAGCAATAATCCACTCCATACTTTAGGATAGCGACTTGTAGTTTCTGGTTACCAATGGTTTGCCGTCGCATATCTGACGATCGGCTAAGCAATTTTTCGACAGTTCATAAAAGAGGCTAGAAAGAAAACTTTTTTTTGCTGATTACCGCTGCGAAAACATTATCGTTCTAACTATTTTGGTTAATTTTCTACGAATTTTCAAAGTCCGTAAAATTAGCCCTTTCCGCAGCCATGACCGAGCGTTAGCGAAGAATGGGGCGAGTTGGCCTGTGACGTCATCGAAGAACTAACAATGTTTTGCTTCTACGGAGAATGTATGCGAACATGCGACAGTGTGATTCAAAATCGTTGCAGAATGCAAGGAAGATGTCTTTTTGGAGGGATTCGCAGTACAGCCTGCGTAGGAGAGAGCGATCATCTTCATTCCATACCTACATTCAAATGACACTCGTCCACAAGCGAGAAAAAGCCGACAGCAGTATGCATACTTGTGCTAAGTCGGACATAAATGAAACGAAAAGACCAATTATTCCGCCTTATACATAGACAGGTAGACTGGCTTCATTACGACTCCTCTATACCGGGCTATTCTGCCGTAATATACAATATTAAAAATATGCTATTATAAATTAAATAAAAGTGCTTATATGCTCTCGTCGTTATGAACTATCAAGGGTTCGGTAAGAGTACTTTAAGAAGTTTGGTTTTATCAACTGAGTTGATAATGTGAATTGGCCACCGTAAAGAGATTCGAAAGCTAACGTTTAGAGCGTTAGCCAGTCGCTCCGACAAAGGGCTAACGCTCGAAACGTCAGCTTTCGAATCTCTTTACGTTGGCCAATTCACATTATCAATTCAGTTGTTAAAACCAAATTATCTTGTAATACTCCCCACCGACGCAGCACCACAGTTTCTTTAGAAACTTACTCCCTTTTACCTTAAGAAGTGTTGTTTGTAGACGAGAAGATTGGGCCGGCAAATTTTCGTTCGTGACTTGCAGTGTGGCGGGCTCGACGGCCGACCCGCACTTGCAAATCGAAAAAAAAAAAAGTAGATACATCGCAGCAGTTCTGATCGAAGCTAGACTCCGAACTGTATTGCTACATGATGCAGTTCTTTTGTTTAAAAGATTCGTCTATTTTTGATAAAATATGAAGCACAAATACCCCAAAGATGTTTTCACAGCACTCAAAACCCAATCAAACGTCTCTTGAGTGTTTTGAGCCTTGTCCTTCGATGACGTCACAAGAAGCCCGACCCAGATCCCACTAAGCTCGGTCGTGAGGCAAAAAATAACAATAACAATATGACCTGCTGAAGACATCCTTAATTTTATCTTAAAGCGCTTATAACTCAAAAAACGAGCTCGGTGATCCCTATTTTTATTCTCGAATTGTAGTAAGCATGATAAGATGCAACTTTTTGCAAAGTTTAAAAAAGATCTACGAAGGGGGTTCAGAGCCACCTTAAATTTTCAAAAACTTAATGATTGAGGCAGTTTTTTGATACCATGATTTTGGTATGAACCGATATAGAGTGGTTATAAATGACCCATCAAACTCTAAGTCTTGGAAAGTATTGGAAACTGTTTCGAGCCCTCTTAAACGCATGTCGAATCGCGGGGATTTTATCAAGCGAGATAATTTTTTCGGCGCTGAAGTAAAACTAGTATTTTCATAAAACGAAAAATAAATTGGGGGTGTTTTGCTGAAGTTTTAGTTTCGACCAGAGGACACAGGATTCCAGTCATGATGACAGCAGCTGTTTAACAGCTATCTGTTTCTCGGTGCTACAACTGCTTACCGAAGTAACCTGATCCATAAATGATACAAAATTAATTAGTAGCTCGTATAGTGTGATCGTCCGGGTAAGGGTAGTTCTGAGAAGAACTGTTGTTGGCGACTGACGTTTCGACAACCTGAGCGGAAGTCATCATCAGAGTCAAGTGAATAGTGTTTGTCAGTCGATGATGTTATAAGTTTGGTCCGTTGAAAGTGTTGGTCACTTTAGCCATGATGGTATTGGCTGAAAGACTCGTGTAAAGTTTGTCATCAGTCATTGGTCAGTTTCGATCCGTCTTTTGTTAGTCAAATAGCTTGGTTTGAGGTCCGTGTATAGTTAGTCAGATTAAGTCGGTCTGTTAGAAGTCCGTTTGTCGGTTTCGTTCGCGTCGTGGAAAAGTCGTTTGTAAGGCGCCGGTCGTTGTTGACATCTGTTAAAGAGGGGTTTGTTCTAAGTTAGTGTACCCGCTTTCAAGAGTCAGTCGTTGAAAATAGTTCGTACTGTAGGTTAAGCATTGAGCAGTGTCCCAGTGGGTGGTTTGTCAGTTGATGATGTACAGCAATGTGATTGTTGACATCACCATTTTTCGTGGCTCGTTTGTGTTCAGTCAGTCTTGTGTTCAAGTTTCTGCCAGTCTCACCGATGTAGGAAGCCTGGCAGTCAGAACATTTGATCTTGTAAACTGCTCCCTGTCTGTTGTTGGGTTCGTCCCTGTCTTTAAGGTTGGTCAGTAAGTGTCGTAACGTAGTTGTAGGTTTGTGGGCAACACGTATGATGTAGGGCTGTAAGATCCGTGAGATGGTCTCAGAAGTGCCCTTAATATAAGGTATAGTCACTGTAGTAACAGGTGTCGGGTTCCTGTTCGTTGCGTCAGCTTCGATAGATCGGTAAATGTTTCGGTAAATGTATCGTAACCAAAGCGGTATCGTTTGACGGCAAGTTGCAAGGGCGCGTTCCTCTACGTGTTGCATCACAATTTCGGCGACAACAACAGAAACAGGTGACCCCATGGCTGTTCCATGCAACTGCTTGTAGTGTTTGCCGTTGTACTGAAAGTTAATCGATGTAAGGCAAAGGTTCAGTAAGTCCATGATGTCTTCTGTCGGTAACGGTAGTTTAACGGTAGATTGTTGAATAGCGGTCTCGGTACACTGTAAAGCCAATTAAAGTGGAATACTGGTGAACAGTGATTTCACATCAAAAGACACAAGTTTGTAATCGTCAGGTATCTGTACTGTCTTAATAGCGTCAATAAAGTTCTCTGTAGATCGTAGTTTGCGTCTTGATTTGTCAGTAAGGATTGATTTGTCAAAAGACACAAGTTTGTAATCGTCAGGTATCTGCACTGTCTTAATAGCGTCAATAAAGTTCTCTGTAGATCGTAGTTTGCGTCTTGATTTGTCAGTAAGGGGTTGCAGTATGGTCGACAGTTGATACGTAGGGGACCCACAGAATGAGACTAATGGTCGCATCGGTACACCCGTATACCGTCAGTCACCAACAACAGTTCTTCTCAGAACTAACCCCACCCGGACGATCACACTTTACGAACTACTGATACTCCTAGGTTCAAACCATTTGCTATGTAACACAAAATTAATAAGGCTTTGTGTGCTAACTTTTGCAGGCCATTCTCTTGTTCAAGTATGGAGTCAACTTCGTCTCGACACATTTGCTGGTGATCAGGATGTAGTGCTAGGCAGTAAAGAATCCAACAAATTGCTGCAAATAATAAGAAATTGAATGCATTGTTTTAATAGGTAGGCGATGTCATTTTTTTAAAAAGGACAACAGAAAAAAAGAACACCAGAGGGAAGAATAAAGAACAAGAACAATGCCTACCGCACCCGTTTAACAAAAAAGATAGGTTTCGCTGCGAGAATGGCCATGGCGAACAGCTCGTATTGCGAACATGACAAGAAAACGATTGCTCCTATGGGTGACCGTAATAAGTCAATTTGTTTTAAAAGAATTAACCCTTAACAACCTAACTGGACACTAAAAAATGCCGTTTTTTGCCGTAAAATCCGATTTTTTGCTGCCATAACGCTAAATGGACCTCACATTTACTGAAAAAGCGATTTTCTACTAAAAAGGAAGTTTTCTTTGAAGATGAGGCACATAAATGTACAATATTTTAATCGGGCGCATGCGCATAAGCCAAAATTTGGACTTAGGGTTAGGGTTTTTTTTTTTTTGCTGGCCCTTTCCGATTTGTTCCTCTTGCCCTTCTCCTTTCCTTTCTCCTTGCCCTTTTATTCTCGTTATCTTCTACTACTCATATCCTTTCTGTCGCCCGTAAAAAGTTGGGTATTTATAATGGCCGTAAACCTTGGAAATGGGTTCTTGATCCATTGTAGGTATAATGGACCTTTTTGTCACCATTTTTGCCCCAAAAACTCATCACGTTTTCTTCCAATTGCTCCGTCGGAAAGCGGTCGATATCCAAAACGGACAGTTGTGCGGATAGACCTATCCTAGCTCTATAATCTGCTTATCAAGAATATCTGGTGGCGTTAAATTGATGACGTCAAAAGTGGTACAAAGAGCATGACCAATTATAGACGCCTATATGCGTCGTTAGGACGTTAAGGGTTAATGAGGCAATTGCAAAGTAAGTTAGTGTTAAGTGTTAAATGTGCTTAATATTCTATATTGCTTTTCTGACTGCTCCTTGGCTATGCGAATCCTGAGCAAAACAAAAAAAAAAAAGAAATAAAAAACAATAACCAAAAAGACAGAAAAAGTGGTTCAAGAATCCCTCACCACTCGTCGCTGTGTCCAGTCCAGCAAACATGAAAGTTCTCACTTCTGCTCGAATTTCCTCGTCTGTTAAAGCTTGTCCATTCTCACGCTGAACGAAAAACGTGGTATCAATAGAAATTGCATAAAAATTACGGAAGATGGACTCAAAAACAAAATGAATCAGTAATACTCATCCAGACTACATCTTCATCATGACAAACACAGGAACTAACTTAGAGCTCTTTATCAACTTGAAGCGAAAACGAGCCTGAACTTTGCGTATTTGTCAGGTTTTCAAGCAATATAATTTGTGGAACGTTCCGAAAACGGTCGACATCTTTGTATGGACCAAGAATTTGGATGGACCAAGAATTTGGATGCACCAAGAATTTCTTCACAAACCACAGCGTTGTGTAAATTATGTTGTTCAAGAAGAGCGAGTACATGATAACACTAGGTGTTGCACTCTCATCCCCAGTTTCCATGCCCCCCACCCCCTTTTGGCGACGAACAATGGCTTGTATTTTATGACTCGGGCTTTCCTACGGAAGCCCGAGTAACTATGGCGGTTTATTCACCTTAATCAACTACAAGTTGATAAAAAAAAACTTTATTACCCACAAGGGTTCTTCCTTTTGATGCTGATATCGTTGCTGCATGGGACCAGTTTAACAAGCTGGAAATTTATACCCAATAAAAGGCATTATTTTAATCAAACCTTACGACATGTTTTGAGCTGCTAATTAAGCTTCATGTAAGCTAATTAAAAATGTAAACATAACTCACTTAGGTTTATGAAACGACCACTTGAAACTTATTTTGTTCCTTGGCTACAAAGCCTGTAGAAACGGAGCAAACTTAATTTTAAAAAGTAGGAAAGCTTCGTACCCTGGCTTCAAGCAGGATGTCGAGAAAGTCGAAATGCTCTTCTTTCCGTAAAGCTTCCTTTATTGGCTGAAAACAATTTGTCATAATCAGTACAATTAGATAAACTGATATATCTGTTAATCAAGTTATTGGTGTTTCGGACAGTTAGTTGCCAAAGCTATCAGCCAACTACCCTATTAGCTGACCAGCCAAAGATGACAAGCATACCAAGCAGCCAGCTTCCCGATAGGGCAGTCAGCCACACAATCGTAATAGCCAGTGCCGGAAGCTATCTGGGCAGTTAAGATCCGATTAGAACGATATACCAACAGCCATGGCTAAGACAACCAGCCAGCTAGGCAATCAGGCCAAAAAGGCAACTAGCCAACAAGGCAACCAGCGAAGAAGGTAACTGACAGCCAACAAAGCACCCAGCAAACAAGACAACCAGCCACTGACCACTCACTCACTTTTCAAGTCCTTACAATGAATCGGGAAATTTGCTTCAACCACTTTGCATTGCGTCAAACAGGAGGCCTCTCAAACAGTCCAAAGCCAGACGTCTTCGTTATTTTTTCTCTTTGTTGTGGTTTTTAAAAAGTAAAGAAACGACTAATACAATCTTCATCATTAAAGTTTAGGAAATATGCTTACCTGATCGATTAGGGCTAGTCTTCTCTTTTTTATTATCTCATCAGCCTTCTGGGCGACAATTTCAGAATTTTTGTTGAACTTTCTTCCAGTGGGAGTCAGGTTGTAGATCAAATCCGAATGGTAAAGTGGATTTCTAAAGAGGAAAGGAAGAAGTGGATAGCTAAGATGACGACGAATTTTATATCTCATTGTGGTATTGCTCGAGGAGTTAAAGTTAATCACTTGTAGTAAACATCCTCCTCACTCGACGCTATTTCACTTGCGTCCCTTCCCGGAAAGCCCCTCACACCTCGTAATACAATCACGATTTAGACGCCTTCACCTAGATAGCTTAGTTTTCCATCTGGATAAGTAGCCATTGGGTACAATTAGGAAAACACTGACTCCCTAGCTCCCCGTCATCTTAAGGCGTTTAAGCTGGCTGTAAACGATAGTCGCTGAGAATAAAATAATTATAATGATAGTTTTTTATTGTTATTTTTGTATTGATGAATTTAAAATGTGTAATCAACTTGCTTTTATTGTAGTGCACAAAAAGGTAGCAAGAGAGTTACTTACAAAAATCTATCCATAATTGCTCCGGTATTCTCGTGAATCGCTGTCATGAAAGAGTCAGGTGTGCTGGAAAAATAAAAGTGAAAATAAGCATCTGCTCATTGACCACTTGATTATGAAATACACAGATGTTACAGATGTAGAAGTGGCTATAAAACTTCCAAAGCAAATTTACAATATCAGAGAAGTAAATAAAGAATTAAATCAAAAAAAGGGCTTGCATGGAAGAGCCTGATCGTACCTTCCAGGTAGATAATTATAGAGTTTAAACGAAATAATCTGAAAAAACTCCATAATAATCCGCTACACAGAGAAAGTCACGGTCGATTTTAAGTTATTCTTCCAAGGCTATCCGTTTATTAACTGGTTTTCGAATTCTCAAGTTTAATTGTAATACGTAGTTAAGAATGTGTGAGAGACAAAGCAAATTATCTTTTGACTTGACAATCACTCTGGTAACTGAAGGCACACTTCAAAATTATGTCCAGCGTCAACAAGCCAATGTCGTGAAAAAGCTCCACCTCGCTATTTGTGGATAACGACCAGTTTGTCTGAAATACAAAACACACAAAATTATTGTAATAGCAACCCTTAAAAATTTCAACAGATACAAGACACAAGGGATTAACGGTACTGCTTTCTACCAATGAGAATCGAGTTATTTGGATGAGGGTACTGAAGTCGATATACCATCTGAAGTGAACCTAAAAATTCAGTAAAATGCTACAGTTCGTGCCAAATACAATCGATTGATTTTTTTTTCCAGGAATTTTGTGACAGCTTATTACGTCTACTACAGCTGAATGAAGACCTAACCTGAGCGTCGGGCCTTACCTTCGAAAAGTTTATCGAGGCCATTACTAGAACTGAAAATGTTGGATATCAGTAGAGGAGCTATTTTTTAAACCCTTCTTTTGTCCCACTGTTTACTTGAACACAAAGCTAGTCATCTGATATTTCAATTACCATTAGGACGTTAACGGACTCTTGGAAAATCTTTAAGTATGGTTCGACTCTTGGAAAATTGAATGCTGGAGTCAGAAGCCTTCTTGTACTCTTCCATCTTTCCCCCGTTTGAAGACCAAGACCGATACCTAATAAACACAATTATAAACTGATCAAATTTTAACAACTTGCTGAGCTTTAACTTTAAGCAAATGATAACCTTAAGACAAATAGAATAAGACCATTTGTAAAATGGACAATTGATCAAATAAAGGACGACTTTGGTGGGTGAGTGTCTTCAATTCTTCATTTATCTCTTCAAGAGAATATATTATGAGCAAAGAGGGTTCAATAAAAATCTTCACACGTTATCATTATTCTCTGTTAATTATTCTCAGACAATCGTGAAGGCTTGTAGTCGGTTTCTACCGACCGCCTTAGTTGACTTGTGATTTCCCCTTCACAATGCATTCATTGATTATTATAGAAACTTCTAGATTCCGATGTTGCGGTCAAGCAAAGAACAGCTAGTATTCAACGTATTAATTCTTATTGAATTTTCTCAAACAACCTACCAAGAAAAGAAGAAAGAAGATGACAGACTGTTTTCTCCTTAAAAGTGGTGGCTAAGATTGGCTTGATTGTCTCAGGATGACAAAGGACAACTGCTGACCTTATAGGTCCGAACCAAACACGATAGGCGTTCTTGTAACGCTCTGTACATTTCAGGTGAAACTTGAGGCCCTGACCATCAAACGTAGCCTGTAGTGGATAACAAATGTGAAGTATAAATTTCTAAGATCGTTCAATGGCCTGCGTCCTGCTGCTTTATAATTTAGTTATTTTTATTTTCCTTGCATAAGCGCAAGACGGAAAAAGAAAGTTTCTTTCCCGCTTCCCTTTCCATTTCCCATTTGTTATCATTTGTTGTTATCTCATGATGACGTACAACACGTACGCATATCATCACACCACAACTATGTGATTATTTTTTTGCGATGACGTTCCTTGTAAACATTATGCGTGGTACGTTTACAAGATCTTCTTTCTTTCTGCAGTAGGTATACTGGATCGGAATGCATAAGGTATCTTGATAGGTATGCTATCATTAAATATTCTAAGAGAAAACGCTATTATTTTTTCGCTCACAAGAAAGGTCAGCGGACATGCAGACGGATTCAGATCAGATATTGCTGCAAGCCTGGTTTGTTTGTACGTGAATTTCCCCTGGCTGATTGATTAAAACAACCTTTCATTGTGTATCTTTCCATAAGTGCTGTTTAAATCCTTTAAATACATCTTAATGCAGTCTAAAGATTACATCTAGGTCTTAAGCTCATGTTTTAGAAAACTAACCACTCAAATTCTTCAAACCCACAGGGTCAAATGGCGGAAGGTTGTTTTTTTTCAACAGTGGGATTCGGAAATTTCAGACGTTTTCATTGCGTTAATGACGGTGTATGTGTAGTAAAAGGTTACATGCCATTCAGTGATACACACTATTTATATTGATATAACGTTTTAATGATATTTTAAGGGCTGTTTATCCGTCAGATTGGATACGAAGAAAGTCTTTAAAGCGATGAAGTGAGTTACTATTTATCACTCAACTACGCGATGTGAATATCAAATTCCGTGCGGGTAAAATGCGTCAGCTAAAAGATCCCTGTGACCCAGAAAAAACTGAGCTTGAAGGCGACGACTAACACCAGGCCGTGATTAACATGGCAAACTACTTACGAACTACCATGTTGTCCACAACAAAGAAAATTTAACAACGAGTACTCGAATCGCGATCGAGTAATTTCTTCTCAGAATATTTAGCCAGACAGCCATGTTTGCATTTGCCTACTCTTCCGTGGTTTCAATTTTAATTGAAAATAGCAAACTGTTCGAGCTGGAATGTATGAGTAGTCCGGAAAGGCTTTGTGCTATAAATTAACCAGTGAAAATCATGAAATTAGATCAAACTAAACGGTGAAGAAGATAATACAAGGTGTGAAATGTATAATACACTCCTGCTGCCATACAGCCTTGAAATCAAAAGGACAGATTTCCGGGATCTAGTAGATTTACTGAGGAAACGTTATCTGCAGCAAGATCCCTATTCGGCTGAATTATATGCACTGTTTTCCTCAGTTTTGCCAACAAGGAGAGGGGAGATTAATATTGTTGTCAATTCAGGTTATGCAATATTTTATCCATACAGGACTAACTTAGTCCTGAAGGGGGTTCACTACAGTCTCAACTAGTGCCAGTATAGCAAGATCGAAATTTGCCACGTGCTTTCGTTAAATCGATTCAAGTAATAAGAGATGTCAAAAATATGTTCTTTAGTTACACAGTCGCAGCGTGTTATGGATAACTGTTTTGAATTTCTTGCAGACGTGCGAACTCAAGCACGCCAAGTCATGATATGTCATATTAATTCAACTTTATTGCGTTGCGCTGTCAAGTGAAAGCTAGAGCGGAGATGCACAATCATGGAAGCTAAAAGCGTAGAGTGGCAAACAATAAAAAACAACACAGTGGCAACAGCGGCAGCAACAACAAATGAGGAATGAAAAGGTAAAAGAGATTAATACTTGAAGACATGCTTATTTTCATCGTACCTGGTCAATGTGTCCCTTGATCCAGTGGCACGGTGGGCCATCAAAGTTTCGTACTTGGATGTAAGCTTTGCCCAGAACAAATGCGAAGGAAGCAGCGAGGCTGAGAGCTATGATCGCAACACCAGACAGTAATATAGAACTTTGCGTCCATGCGCTGAAGGGCCACTCCAAATCTGAACACATTCCTGATTAAAAGATTCTGTGCGAGTCTGCTGACACTTCGTTGTCGAGGTAAAACTCTGCCAACTCCTTTAAGACAAGGATTACTAAAAAACCGAGAGATTGAACGGCTTAAGATATTTCACTTGGAAGATATCGCTTATGAACTCGAGCATTAGCATGCGCTTCTCCTCAAACTGACAAGCCATCCACGTGTGTTCCACTCGAACGTTCGATCACTCAATGCCGCTATCGTGAAGGCGGGCAAGAAAACTCTGAGATAATGTGTATATTTGAGTTCCAAGAATGTCTAATCTTTAATTAATATCCTTTTCTGTCACCGTGTAGTTCTTACCATTACTTGTCTAATTAAGTGGTGAACGGCTGAACACAAACCTACCTTCCAATCACGGGAAATTTATTCGAAAGATTTAAGTCAAGCCACGAGGAGTGCGGAATCTTGTTCCCAAGTTGAGGGTGCAAGTTACTGTGTGCTGTCCAAGTTCAGGTCAGCAGCTTTTATAACGTGCATCTTTCCAGAGGAGAGCGGAATAACACTGACATCCCTCAGGCAATGTCTGTGAATGTTCTGGTTTTCACTAACCTTGTCACATCACACCACGTCGAACATTGACCACAAGGAATGCACTAAAGGTTACTCCGAACCTTGAAGCTTCAAATATTTACATGTTACGAACTGGTGTTGTGTGTCGTATGTCAGCAAAGCGGAATTGTTTGATGTTGAAAAGCTATTTTTTTTTAAAATGACAATCTATTATGTCTATTATTTTGCCAGTCAATAAGCAAACAGTTACCCACAAATAAAACATGAACAGCATGTCACATTGTGATACGAGGCCGAGAATGTTTACTTAGGTCTTTTGTTGCCAAAAGAACACACTTTATGAAACATCGATTACACATCAGCGACTTCTCATTGAAACGATCAATCTCGGTAACAACAACTGACGACATATGCATTGAACGATCTGGCATGAGGTTAAATGATATGCTGGGAATGAAGTCGATGCACTGAACAGATAAAAATAAAACACTTAAAGAATGAAATTGACGTGAGGTGATTTCTCTGGATTACTAGGGAGAGCTTTATTCGGTTCACGACCCGATGTTAAGCTTGGAATACAACGCTGCACGTACATACCTAAATATTTCATAACTTAATTTTAGCATTGACAAAACGTTTCCTCTGAAAGTAGTTAACTTTCCAAGATTGTTTTTTTTATTATTATTATTATTATTAGACATTTATCTTTTTTATTAGGTTTTTTATTGCTTTTCTTCCCCTTCTTTTTTATATTCCATTAAGATAATGCATAATTTGGGCTAAATTCTCGTCGAAAATTAATGGATTGCCAATAAACAACTATTAACTTTATAAAGTATATAAAAAAACACAAACAAAAGCAAACAAACAGAAAACAAAAGCGAATGGTAAAAAAATAGTCATATGCACACGCAAACTGTACATGTATGTACTCTGGGCCTTCATGTCAGAGGTTATTTTTACCTAGCAGTCACGAAACTCGGTTGTTCTTTGCTATATGCAACCTCTGTTTATGATGTGAATATTTCATCATGATCATGAGCGCGCATAGGTTCTTAATACGTTTCTTCGGTGTTGCTAGGTTTATGGTTCCATTATTTACCTATCGCCTTTTCAAATGAACTGAAAACCTCTTAGAGTTATAACCAATGTTAAAGAGGATTGTCATGACGGATCGACAACTTCACCAATACATGCCTTACGAAATTCCAAGAATTAAGTCAATGTGCTAAAAGGTACCATCTAAAGAAAAACCAAAAAAAAATAATGATAACATAAAAATAAAGAACAGACTAAACACCTCGTTGACGAAGCAAGTTTTGGTGACAAATACGAGATCCGTTTCAATGGAAAATATGCAAACTATGCGGTGTCTGTTAGTCATCATTGATCTCATTATGCAGCGGCGGTGGGAGACAATATTCTTCAGTTAGTAAATGTACATAGGCAGTTTAGTCCATTCTCAGCTCTAACATTTTCCGACGCCTCCTGAGCCACAAGTTCAAAGGTTAGCCCATGTAAATCACTCACGCCCCATTTCAGTAAAATTTCTTCTGGTCAGCTTGTGTTAGTCGCAATAGTTCAAATACATTGAGTATATTTTGCACGAGAGATTCATGTCGCCTACCAATCAATTTGAAGTTAGATAATGATTAGGGATAACTGAAATTTCTGAGGATAAGTCAGTTAGGAAACTTTTGAAGTGAAGTCGACTACTTCGAATATTTTTTTCTCACCAAACGATTCCAATCCATAATGAATACCTCTCATTTTTAGTGGCGCGAAATTAGGTTAGCACACCAGGCACATCCTGGATACAAGTTGGCAATTAAGACCAACTAAAATGGAATGGAAAGATAACTGATTTAGAGTTTTCTCACCGCTCAGGATAACTCTTGTGCAGTCGCAAAGGCACAGACTGGATAGTAAAAAGACTTAAAAGTGTAATGTCTTTTTATAGGCATTGATCAGGAACCGAAATTGAAAGTAATCAGTTTAGGTCTCCTCTCCATTGAAAGAGCTCAGTGGTTGAAATGAGAGTAAATGGGCACCTCCAATTGCCATCTGTATGACATTGGGGAGAAAACCGTAAAAAAAGACAAGAAGGCTTCTTTCACGTAGTATAGAGCTGTCTGTGTACTGCTCTAGTTTGTGAATATTATTGGCGGGGTAGGGGGTGGCATGGGTAGAAAATTCAAAGAGATTTTCTGCAGTATATAGCTGACAAAAAGGGAAGAGATATTGTTACGGCCATATGTAAAGTGTTTCTTTATAGAAAGCGGCTTCTGTTTTCATCTAGCCGCTTGCTTGGATCGCGGCGGGATCAGTCTAACCAGTGGAAAAGTTGAACTTCAATTCGGCTATAACAAAATGATTTTCCAACCGCTACATAGTTGACAATTAAATAAAGTATGCAAAATATTGAGGGGTAAAACCACAAATATTGTCGCTGCCTGCGTTTATTCACATCTCGAAACTCGAAATTTATCTCTCTAAAAATGGCGAAACTCAGTTACTTAGACCACCAAGTACACGTACGCAAATTTCCGGAATAACGACCCTTGCTTCATTAGGGTTACTAGAATGGGTGCCACATGTGGAGCTGTAGCACTTACTAAAGAAAATATGCTTCCAATATAGATAGAAGAAATTAATTAATTTATGTTACACCAGACGTAAAGGATATGTATTGCCTCTGAAACAAGATCGGCCTTTGAAAGCCATATGGGTCATCGTTACATTGTATCTAAAAGAACTTTGATCAGATGATTTTGGTTCAGCTTGTTCTATCTGCTATTTTCCATTCAGATTCATTGCAAGTTATTCTTGAAGTTGCTACTTTGTGATGATTGTTACCTCCGGATTCAGTCATGACAACATTTGATCTGGATTTGCTAGGGAATTTATTGCCACTTGTGCTACTTTTTAAACTGTTAACGGTACTATAACCAGACTTAAAAAAAAAACTCCATAATTTTACTGCGACCATCCACAAAGTACTAGGTGCATAAACTGTATTTAGTATTTGTTGCTTTGTTTTTCAACTTTTTGTGTTCACGGTTAGGCTTGTCGCATGTTTTCGAGTTTTCTGCTCAGCCTGAGTAATGGCTTGCTATACAAAATAATATTTTGAAATGTGCAGTTCTCGTTCGTCCGCTTCGCCCCCATTTTGGTTTATTGCAAGAGATTATCTATGAACACTGGCAAGATCGAACGGAATAAAAATAAACGGTGTTTAAATGTGTCTATTTTTAGTTATTCAGATCAGACTTTGATCGTTCTAGGAAGGAAGGAATGAAGCGGAGAGAAAAGGAAGTCATAACTCTGGAGAAAGGAAATATACTAAGGAATTCAGAGCTCTGAAGAAAGAAGGTCGTAGCTCAGTTTAGGGATAATGTGGGGAATTTGAGCACACAGCATGCGGAAATCGGACAATGTTATGGCATACTGTGATATACCACCTACGCTTTTACAAAAACAAACCAGACAGGCTCCTATTCAGCTGCTGGAAAATGATTGATTTCCTATTGTTTTTTTCTAGTGACTGTTTCCTCATTGACTCGTTTATTCTTTCGAATTACACAACACAAATTAAAATCTGTTCCGAATGGATTTGTTACCGTTATGTTGACCTACTAGTCTAGAAAGCATCACGTACATTTTACAGATCTATTCTGAGCAAGTATTATGAACGTGAACAGGCCTAGTGCTATGTTTTAACGAACTTCTTTGATTAACGAATTTATTCAGCTGAAAACTGTGCATTGCAGTGGCACCTTTGCACACCATTGTTATTGGACTAATGCATGGCTGTATGCAGTAAAGTTCGGATAAAATACTTCCAGGTAAGCAAGCAAGTGAGAAACAAATTTCACTGAGAGGGATTAATTATACTTAGTTCGAAACGAAGCCACATGCGAGTTAAACATCTAGGAAGATACTGGAAAGTGTCGTTGGAATTTACATTCATCCGATTTGTATGTGCACATTGTACTTTCAACTTGTGGGTCCATTTCATCACAAGTAATTCAATCTCAAGTGAACATGGACCTCAGAGGCAAATTTTCTAGGTTACGAGCACGAAACATAAGCATTCCACCTGATACTCTTTCGCGATTGAGAAAAAGGTTAATTAACAGCGGTTTACTGAATCACTCTGACGGTTGGAATGTTTTTCATATGGTACTGATAATTAGCGAGGAAGCATGCAAATGCGCACTGATAGTGAGCGTTTTATCTTCCGTGTAAATAAAAATTAGCAGGGAGAAAGACAAGCGAACTGCTCTAAAAAATACAGCCCAAAAATTCATGATGACACACACGAGTAACGCCCAACACCAAATTATCGTGTAAACAGCTTATCTTATTAAATTTATTCTGTCACCACAAAGCAACTAATATTGGAATATTCTTAGATAATCGTGGTTAAAGACTTAAATAACATTTTGCTAAAGACAACAATTTAAACAGCCAAAACCTCTACGAATTTAAATGGTTAACATCAATTTGGGTCAAAATCTTCTCAAGTCATTGTAAGTGGACCCAGCGTCTGGCTTGTACCGTTATTTATGGTTCGCGGACCCAATTTGTTGTCTTTTTCGAATACGTAATTGTTGCGAGGTAGAGAATTTAAGATCAATTTGAGTTTGCGCGACTTAAAAAATTTTAGAACTGATAAGATCAAGCAGCCTGAACTGCTTGATAACCTACTGAAGGCGTGGTCAAAAATCTTTGTTCATGTGCCGAGTTTGCTAATGGAAGCGACACATGTCGTTTGTATTATGTCATCTATCATCCACTTGCTCTTTTCAAGTGAAACATCAGGAAATATCAGCACTGCTTAAAAAATAAATTCCGATATTAGCTAGCGACGACTATTAAAATGATGCCGACTACTTTTGGTGGAATGAATTTATTAGGAATGCATCCCAGAACGCAGCTACAACTACAAGCAATGATAAGGACATGGCCTGATTAAAATATTTTTCAACGGACTAAAACATGACTTGTCTAAATATTTGACCTAGGGGGGTCGAATTAATAAAAGCGCCATGCGACAAATATCAAGCAGAATTTGTGATAAAGTTATCAAAACCTCATTAACTACTAATCAGTGTACACGAACTATAAGAATCCCTTAACAAAGAAATCATGAAAGAGATTCTGAAATCTGAAATCATAAAAGAGAAAACCTGCTATCATTGATCAGTAGGATTCAATCGTTTTCATATTGGATGCCTGGCGTGTCATTTTAATTGGGGCGATCGACTTTTTCAGGTTATCTCCAGAGCAGAGGTGGGGAACAATTGTTATATTTGCACGCAATGCACTAAGGCACTTGAGTCTAGGTCTAGAGTACTTATTTTGAAGTGAAAAACACCAGCAATCACTCGTTTGTACAACGTGGAACATGTTCTGGCAACATATTTTATCTGCAAAGGGCAGCAATGCTGCTTCCGGTCGGATTTAGATTTCATACAGACGCCGGTGACCTAGCCTCCTACGCAGATGCTTATTTAACAGATCCAGCACATACTTCCAATTTTAAACCCATCAAATTTCGCTGGCATTATCCATATATGATGTAGTTTAACAAATCATTGTCTTCTCTTAGTTTAGATATTTCAAAAAAAAGGAATTTAGTTTGTCCTGTAACACACAGCTAACTTGTAAGAGTTTGCATAAGATTTCAATGAAATCCGATAGCCTGACAATTGGATGGTGACCCAAGACTTGGAATTCCTGTTTGGCGAAGGGGTTGACAAAGTTTTGGTGTTTTCGTTAATGATCTAAAATATTAACCCCCACTGGGTAGAAATCTTGCCTTAACAGACTTAACAGAAACAAAGCCTTTCAGTGTTAAAAAACAAATTACAGTAACAAGGAAGTCGGTTGGATAACGTTTTCAACGATTGATTGACAACTTGTAACTTGAACGCAGTTTTGAAGTGCTAGGAGACTGCATTGTCTGTCACTATGCTTCACGCACATAAGGTTTATTTTACATTTTTGTTATTTCTGGGCGATACTTCCAATTATAAGCTAGACAGGAATGTTCCACATGAGGGCATGAGTTTTGGACCGGTTTGGACTGCGTTTGGGAGAGATCAGATTTTGGTGCTCTAGGGTAAAGTAAATTGTCTGCCGATGGCGCCTTAATTAAGCAACCATTAAAAGTGTTCGGGAGCAGCGCCAGGTAAAGCCGGGGAAACAAATCTTGTTGAGACTCGAAATAAAGAGAGAGCAATCTGGTTTAACACAACTTAATTACCTGTATTTTTTTTTTCCTTTCTATAGATAAACAGATGCGCAACAAATGCTAACTTCATCGACTCGATATGAAGCAGCCCTCATTAATTTCTATCTATCTACACTGAAAAAATTAAAATCATTCCCAAGTGTATACCTAGGAATCTAAATCTGTTGATGGGAATGACGTTGCTAACGATATACCGTCTGAGCTGGTCTTTATGTGTCAGCTTAGAAAGGATCGGTCTTCCATCAGTAATAAAAAGTCGACACCAATCTCTTATAAGGCCTACTCGAGCTTATTTTCAGTTGCTTTCATGCTATTTAGATCTATTTAGCCATAGCTCTACCAAGTGATAAACAGAATGAAGGAGTGCGTGCCTTTACGATGAAGGTGACATGAATGTGTTTGTTAACAATATACCGTCTGAGCTGGTGTTTATGTGTCAGCTTACAACATGATTCAGGCCTGCGATCAGAAATACAAAGACACCAATCTCTTTTAAGGCCTATTCGCGTGCTAACGGTTCCTTGCTTTCCATTTGGCCATAGCTTTATCAAACGATAAACATAACGAAAGAAATTCGTATCTTTACGATGTAGGTGACTCTGGAAATATATTATTATATGAAAGGTAGCCTTTAAACGAAACCACGGTTATTGAGAGGTTATACCTAAGTCCGAGCACCAGATTTCGAATTCGTAATAACAGAGTACTTCTAAAACTGACAAAGTCTGACGTGAAAGTAGCCGGGATACTTTCTGCTACTCTAGTTAAAACGCACTTCATCACATTATAATAAGAACGGATGTTTAAGTGAACTCTTTGAAAATGTTATAGCCGTGGAGATGGAGTCTTTCCCGCTACAGCGCACCCATTCAATGGCTAATTCATGGTCACATGACATCTATCAGTGAAATTGTTTACCGCCAAATGTCATGAGCGGGCAACATTGCGAAAACTATGTCAAACGTAGGCTCGATTTCCGCCGCTCTCTCGTGTCCGGTCTACGTTCCTCCCCGAAAAGAGAGCTCGGGGGAGGAGCGCGGGCTCGTTTCCCGAACAGCGGCTGGAAATGGAGCCTAAGTCAAACGGGAAACAGTTCACTGTTAGCCGCGAAAGGTTGACCGCTGTTACACGTGATCAGAGCGTGCAGTTAAAAGTGGCCTGTTGTTATCGCTGGAATCTCAGCGCGTTTTTCAAAAGTTTTTTTTTCTTTATCAAGAGATTTGTTTTGTAATGTAACAAATCACGTAATGACTGGTCCCGAGGGGAACAGTGAATCTTGTTTCCCGATAATATCTCAATGTTTCCGTCGACTTCGTGTCGGGAAACATTGAGATTCTCGGGAAACAAAATTCACTGTTCCCCTCGGGACCAGTCATTAAGTGTTAAATGTTGTTTAGCGCCGACATGAGTTTTTACTTCTTTTCCGTAGCCCAAATCTAGAAATCACGTTTTTGTCTATCAATATCACTCCGCTCCGTCCTTCGAAATTTTTAGCGTTCTTCAATAAGAAGCAATTTAGTTTTCCAAGAAAAAGCTACTTAATCCGATTGAGCCTAGAGTTAACAATGAATCTCTGATTCCCAACTGCTCAAAGCTATTTTAGACTAACAAAGGATCGGAACACGGACTGTTCGCTTTAGTTATGATGCCAGCTCAACAGGAATCCTACGATGTATCTGATTGGCTTTACATCACGTGACAAGCCTCAGACGTCTTTCCTCCTCTTGGTGAAGCTCCCGAAAAGGTCGGCATCATGACAACGTCCTAAGATGGAAATCAATAAAAAATGCCACCGGTCAACCGATGTTCATTTGAAAAAGATAGAGAAAAATTGTTTTTTTTTTTTCTCTCTCATTAAAGTTATTTTGATTTCTATCCGCCATTTTTTCTTATTCTCACCGCTGGATGAACCAGTAAGTCATTTGCTCCCTCTGCCCCGTTGCGATAGGTGTTGGTGTGTCCACTGGGCCAACGAACCTGTGCATTGGTAAAGACGGTTAAATCTTTTCAGACAAAGCAAGGAAGGGATTTAAGTTTCAAATCTTGGAAACTCTAAAACTGACAACTTATTTAACTGGTTTAAGGCCGTAACAAGGTTTACAAGATAATTTGGTTTTATCAACTGAGTTGATAATGTGAATTGGCCACCGTTTCGAGCGTTAGCCCTTCGTCGCATGGCGAAGGGCTAACGCTCGAAATGTCAGCTTCCGAATCTCTTTCCGGTGGCCAATTCACATTATCAACGCAGTTGATAAAACCAAATTATCTTGTAATACTCCCACCAACGCAGCACCACAGCTTCTTTATAAACTTGCCCCCTTTATTCGTAACAAGGTTTAGTCTGTTTTCACAATCCTCAATGACTACAATTACCTCTACGACTCCGCCATCAACACTAAAGACGCGACCAATGTTTCCGTTTCCGCCGTCCTGGTTTCCCCATTTCCAGTCCGGTCCTAAAAGTTCAAAAAACGTAATAAAAAGACTTGCTGGGAGAAATGATATTGGCAGGAAGTTAGCCTTTATAAGTATTCTCACTTAATTTAGTCAGATTTAGACTTTTCTAAAGGTCCGTTGTTTTGTTTTATTCAGTCCCGTCGTAATGATTTAAAGTTGTCGAAATTGTTACTGGCAGTCACCTGTATGACTTATTTTAAACTAATAAGTGACATCTGAGAGCTGTGAAATCTGCTGCCGGATAGTCGACAAATTTTCAAGATTTAAACTTACAACCGGAGATGCCAGCATCCCCTCTGGACCATCTTTTTTTGGATTCAGTCCCCGAGATTCGATTAGCATTTGTTCGATGCTATTTCGATGGTATTTAGTTACTCTCGACAATTAAGGGGTAAGTTGTGAGAATTCAAACCTCTGATCACGCGACATCCCACTTGAACTCCCTCCAGAGGTAGCACGCGTCTGTTTTCATCAACAACCTACAATGTGAAACTGTCATTGCATGCGTGCCAACGTAAGCACTTTGACTGTGTGAACTCTGTCTCTTTGTGTGTGAACTCTGCTGTTTTGTCACTTTAGTGTGCCTTTTATTCCTACTGAGTGTGACAATTTTTGTCTTACCTTAACATCAAAAGCAGAATCTTTTCCATAGCGGTAGGAGTTTTTATTCCCGTTGTCCCACTCAACATCCACCCAACCTGAAATTATTCGTGATGCGATCAGAGATTCATTATTACTTGGCCTGGCCTTGGATCATGCCAGGTTTGGTTCTACGTTTGGGACCGACCACCAGCAGATACAGCCATTTTTGAGTATACAATAACACACGGACCTCGACCAACAAATGCGTTTTTTGCTACCGTCAATCAATGTTCTGCGGCTTCTCCCAGCTTCCGACTATGTTGTCTGAACTGTGCTCAACGATTTGATTTGATTCCCGCGCGCTTGGCAGTAGTCGAAAGCCGAGAGGAGCCGCCGAACATTTGATTGACGGTAGCGAAAGGCGCCTTTGTCGGTTGAGCTTTGAATTTTTGAGTCCGCATGTTATTAAAAAAGCGCAGTAAATGATAGTCGCGATAGATAGAGCTTACGTCTCGTCTTTGGATCGCTAGAACAAAGTAGAACTATATATCTGGAAATTGCCGATGGCGGAACTGACCTGGTGTGCTGTCTGTTTTAACGATGGTACCAGCTTTTCCCCCATCTTGACTTCCCCATTTCCAGTGTGCTCCCCTCCGAACACGTGACCCCACTGGAGGAGGTTTGGGGTAATTCTGATGGAATTAAATGACACAAATACTTGAAATACTAAATATTTTTAGGCGGCAATTAAGTATTATATTTGCACTAGTAGTAAAAAGGTTTTGCATCGATTGCTATCGCGTGCCATACAGCGGCGGGACACACTGATTTCATATTCATTGAAGTTATTTTTTTGAAGTCTCTTCCAGTGGGACAATGGGACTGCGAGAAATGATGATGTATAAAAATGGCAGAACACCTATTGAGTACCAATAAGACGTATTCAGGAGATTTTTCTGTGACATCGTATGGATATCAAATTACATCAACCTCAGCGAAATTAACCGCATTTAAGAGACATTTTTATGAATTTTCAGAAAATGAGTGTATAGTTTAAGTGGAAAAGCTAAAAATGCATGAAAAAGCAAAATGACTTTTGAAGTATTTCACTAGACACCCATGGCACGCGACACACGACGCAATCACCACTTTCTGCCAAAAAGAGGACGAATCCATCGAGCACCTAGCTACTCTTTTCCTGTAAGGAATCTTGTGAATTTTGGAAGCATATCTTGTCCTTGCTCTGGGACAATGACATTTATGTTGGAGAATTAAAGACAGCTGATCTGATTTTTAGGAATTTTGACATTGAGGTTGACTCTACCTCAATTAACCACATT
>OZ026606.1:23580072-23597572 GCA_964020085.1 Micromussa lordhowensis
TGCGATTTTCATTTGGCCTTTGTAATTACATCTGCAAATGATTAGACGTTAAAGTCTTCTCGGATAAGGACTATAAACTGTAGGCCCCGTCACCTGCATCTTCAGTGTTACATGGTTAGCACGGTTAGCACACTTATCGAAAAGAGTAGGGCACATAGTTCCCGGTGTTGTGGTCTAGCCTTGTCTCACGCGCTGGTGCTTTATACAGCTCAAACCTCATTGCACCTTCCCCCATTGGACAGAATTGTCCAAGAAAAAAAATAACCATAGCTATGACTATTATATTTTTTTCTTTTTTCCATGGTGCCTTGCATAAGCCATCTCAACTTACTGAATAAGTTTTCATGGGTCTTTGCAATCGGTGGACTTAGCGCTAGTTAGGAACCGGCTAGGTTTGAATGTATTAAAAGGCCGTTAAACTCTAGCCTACTGTGGTTGTCAATGCGTATTTCGTTCGAGCGAACTACCTCGAAGATCCACACTAGTGTAACAATTTCGTTTCGTGAGCATAGAGTCAGGAATGACTTTTTCAACGATGTATATCAGAACTCTCGAACTACACTGAAGTCGAGGCAAAACTGGAGTGTGATATCCACGTGTGGACAATCAAACCTCGTTTAGTAAACGAATACGTTTCTTAAGCCGTTAATACCAAAGCTAGGAGGCCTATTGGAAGTAAGCAAAAGAAGAGCAATTTCTAATGATGACACTTTTCAAGGGGTTAGAGTTGAACCTGGTCCTCATTTCTTACTCGAGGGCTTAAAATTGTACCAATAACAGGCCCAGTTGTTCAAAAGAGTCCAAATGAACCTTGCATTCGGCCGATGGAGTGAGGCGAGACTTCTTATAGTATGATTGTTAAACCGAGGGGAAGACATCGTTATGGGGCTGTTGATAAGAGGGTTTGTGGGTTGGTGAACTAAACTTGGGTTAAAGGAGTTTTAACCCCGGAAATCATCAACACAATTCATTCTTTTGTCTTTCAGCACCGAAATAGGCTTCCCTTAAGTCAATCACCAAGTAGAAGAGAAAGCACAATTTTAGTGCCTAAAAGATCCTCAATACATTGACCGACGAGAGAGATCAACGAGAACTTCGAAGAGATCTTCAAAATCCTAAATTAACCAATAATTACCTAGCACAAATGAAGAGAAATCTAAGTTTTGTACACTAGAAAACAAACTCTTCACTATTTTGTTAAGTTGCATTTACAAGGTGTTTAATTAAATAATCAGTCGGTGCTTAACCGAGGTCGGCCGTAGCGTAGCTTTCAACAACATATCTAAAGCGCGGTTAAATTTGATTAAACCTATTTTAAACAACCTGGTTCAGATGCGTAATACCTGTATAACTAGCTTTGCGATTGAAATGACTGTTGAGACATTTATTGTAAAGGAGTTCAGCCAGTATATTGATAATTTGTCTCTCTAAAGCCTTCGTAAAAAGCCTTTGAAACTTAAGAAAAACGTGCAAACAAATTTCTACCAACTTGGAAAATTAATTATTGACGATAGCCTCTAGTACAGACTGGAGAAAGCACAGTTTTGGGAATCATAACGCTGCGTCGAGCTCTAATTAGAGATATGGCCATTAACGACACCCGGCTAGAAGTTATATATCTATCCTTACATTTGTCCAACCGTCCGGTCGATTTCAGTCCAGGCATTAATTCGTTATGTCCGTCCGTTGGTTTCGTTCGTTCGTTCGTTCGTTGGTTTCTGTCCAGGTTGATCTTACCAGCTCAGCTTCATCCATATCCTCACCGAGGCCCTGCATAAACTGTTGCAACGCAAGCAACGAATGAAGCTTAGCCATGTCTGTTGAGATGGCAAAACAATAATAATCGAAAAAGAGTATATTTCTCCAGAGAAATTCTTTACCTGCGCTTTCCATATTGCTCTTACTTGCATTATGGGATGCCTAAAACCTTGCACACCGCGTTTCCATAAAAAAAAGACATTTCCAGCCTCATTGATCATTTCATACGAGGTATGGGGGACTGAATTTGAGAAATTTGCTTTCTGGTGGCTTTTGTTCGAAGGGAAGAGGCACATTAATATGAAAAAGCTTGTGACAGATCGAACACCAGAAAATAACATTAGAGGGGAAAGAATACTTAAAAATAATCTGTCAAATGCAAACGCTAGCACTGCATCAAGAACGAAGTATTACTTCAAGTCCTTAACTCAGTTCTAACACTGACAGAATGTAGGAATCATGTCCCTGGACCTATGGTGTCACTTACAGTGTGGAGATCATTATTTTGATTGCCCCTCCTTATTTTTTTTTGGTGCTCCAATTAGATAGCGTGTCGACTGTAAGGGGTAACGAATGATAAACTCGGAGCCTCGCCGAGAGGCCGAGACCCTTGCTTGAACCTCTGCGACTGAGACTTTAATGAAACACAGTAAAACGTGATTCATCTAAGTATATACATACCATTCGCCACCCTAAGTCCTCGTTGTATCACTCACCATGTGCAGTCTGAGCGATGAATCGTGACAGCAGCACTTGTCTCCTAAAGAACGTGCTGAGCTCTTCCATGTTGTGAACCATCACGTGTATCCCTCCAGTTGTTTGTGCAATACTCTCTAAAAGTTCCTTCATGATAAATATTAACCAAGATACAACGTTTCCACGGCAAAAAGGAAAAGAAAAATGAAAATAAATAAATACATGTAACCCCTTTAATCCCCCTAGCTCCCCCCTTCTTTATTCAAGTTTATTCAACGATGATTATCTCATCTCTTCTGTACATGGGTGGCGATTTCTCATCAAAAGGTTTAATAAGCAAAACAATAGCTGTGCACGTGCATTATAAATCTCTGTACATTTCTTTGCCGTCCTCTGCAAAACAACAACGTGAAATGACAAGTTCCCCGCCGTCTACGGAACGTGGACGACGACGGCTAATTTTGAGTATTTCAATTTTGAATTGAAGGCCGTCGTTGCATATTTAACTTAAGCACGTTTTTAGAGCCATTGACGTACCGAAAAGATCTAGACAATCGCGCCTTTGGCTTGTATAATATAACTTCTTTTTTATTTTCTAGGTGTTGTCCTCGGCGTCGTCCTCGTCGTTGCTTAAGCTCACTGTCGAACCAAGCCCAGGGAGCGATGTAGATGAACAATGGTTTGTTACGATCCTTCTTCGCAATGTCAGTTACACAAGACGTGTTCGGTCAGTTTTCCGTTTACAGTTACGTTTATTCTTCTCAGGCCGAATTATCTACGAAAAGAAGGTCTTTGCTGCACCAACAAATTTGTCACAAGTTAAGACCAGCACGCATTTATTTACAAGAAAATAGTGTTTAATAGAAATTACCTTATCGGCATTTCCACACCCAACACAAGCTATGGGAATTTTGTATGGAAGACCCACTTCCTGCCAGCGAGGCCCGAATAGCACTGCAACCAACAAGACTCCAGTCAATGCCTGAAACCCAAATCAGATAAGGTTCAGTTAGCTTTCGCGATAAAAGTCCCTGGGATATAACTACACAAATTTTGATTTTTATTTGAAATCGGGTAATGTCGGCAATAGTGGTCCATTTCACTAGAACATAATTAATATGGTGATTACTAACCGAGCGTGAGTGTGGACAAACTGCTTCAAATGTTCGAAACAAAAACGCAACGGCTTAACGTACTGTTTTTAGACCGAACCCTGCCACGGCTGATCGAAAAGCTTAAAACTGATCATGAATTAAATGGCCGATCAAAGACTTAATTAATTAATACTAGTGATAGTTCTCACTACATCTGCCCCCGCCTTGGAAATCACGTTTATTATGTTATGAACTGTACAACTTTTATTACAAAATACGTCTCCCCAGAATCGTTGAAATAACAGGCTGATCTGACCTTTTACTCTCGTTATAATCCTTCAAATCACACAAAATGAACAAAAATATCTGTTATTTCAAGTAAGTAATGATAGATTTAAAAAGTTATTCGTACTCTGCCTCCTCATGTCAGAGCGAATCAACGCGACTACACTCGTGCACGTGGCTACAAGAATTATCTAATTATCATTGAAACAACACCGTTTATAAATCCTTTACTAACTTCTGATCCTTAAGATAACAAAAGGAAACTAACTATAGGTAATCATATTATTTCGAGTTCAATTTGGAATTAATTTCCACGAGTGTGTTTTTCAAAAAGCTGAACTGATTGCACGAGCCGCTTCGAAAAAATTCGGGCAGAAAAATTGTTTCAAAATGTTTCTTGAAGCCATTTTTTTCGCAATCGAGAAAACTTTTTTCAGAGTTTCCGTACAAAAGTTTTGTCACTGCTTTACATGATATCATTTGCCTACAAAATATCTCATTGTCTTTCTGCCAATCAACATCCAGAATTACGATGTGTAATTTGCACTGGTGTTACACTTTTTGCACCGGTGTTACACTTTTTTGCACTGGTGTTACACTTGAACTGCACTGCTCTCAGGCAATCAGAATCGAGTATTTTTTTCATGTGTATTATTAACTCAGTTACTTCGGATACATCGGAGTAGCAGGTAAAGAGGAGGGATCCCTTTCCACGGAAGTCGATAAGGGTAGTCACGATGAATAAGGTGGAGGAATTGGGTTTCTTCGCTTTGGGCAATGCAGCATGGGATGATCATTGGCGCACACCCTGCACTTGTGGAAGACATTGAAGGATTCTAGATTAGCTTTGTCGCATGAGCAGGAGCCGTAATAGTTCCACTGGCGACATGGCTTGTCGACTTCAGGTTTCGAGGGGGGGCGCTGATTGTAGGAGGGTGTGACATTTGGCGAAGACGAAGAACTCGTTATATTGGGCCTAAGTTGACTGGAACGGAAGTCTGAATGCTTGAAATAGGTGTTGGCTTTTTCACAAATCTCCGAAAGGCTGGTCCATTCCAAACGCCACAACTCGACCTGTTTGGCTATGTGACCATGGAATGAACGAACACTTGACCACGAGTAACTGGAGGCCTTTGCCATGAGGAGTCCTAACAATTCTAACATGGCTGATTTAAGAGGCGCGTCGTAAGACTTGATCATAGATAAAAAACCTCCGACAAAATCGGGTAGCTCTAATTTATCGTAATCAAAAGAGGAAAAGTTACCTGGGGCGAATTCGTGAGGCCAGTCCACTGTTCTTTTCTTGCGTGTCTTTTCGGAGATAGGCAGTTGCGTGCCGGAATTCTCGGTATTCACATCTGCGTTGTCGTCAGCTCGACGAAGGCGCAAAACTTCGAGTTCGAGAGCCAGCTTTTGGTTTTGGGCCTCAGTTAGGCGGATTTCCAGTTCCAAATCGCGTGTGCTGGAAGGTCGAATAGGGTCGGCGGTGGCTGAAGAAGCACGATGGGTAGAAGGCGAGCCCTTTTCCGCCTCGGCCGCACGCTGCTTGGCGATCGCCGGCTGAAGGAATTCTTCATCTGGGAATTTAAAATCTTAACACTGCCCCGACAGCTCGGGGTAAAGAAAATCAGCATCTTTCTTCGATGACTTTTGACGTGTGGAGCGTCTGACAGGTTGGCCAGAAGACTGAGCCATTGAGAGGGATGAGATTGGTCTGAATAAAACGAAAGCTGAAGACCGCGAGCTAAGAGCGAATGACTGACTTGACGTGACAAACCGCGCGTTAAATCTAGTTATCACGCATCAATTATCCATCATCACCCAGGTGATGATGTAACCTTTTTGCACCGGTGTTACACTTTTTTGCACTGGTGTTACACTTGAACTGCACTGCTCTCAGGCAATCAGAATCGAGTATTTTTTTCATGTGTATTATTAACTCAGTTACTCCGGATACATTTTGTTGTTGTTTCTTTGAGTGGGTTTTGAGTTTTGATTTGTAATCCTGATTTGTTTACTTTATACGTGTGGTGTTTGGATCGAGTGTGTCGACCCTGTGGCCGATTTGTGTCTAACAAACCAAGTTCTGTACGGAACAATTCTATCCAGTACTGTTGAATAACTTATCGCGTACGCGATACCTCTCCTCGTCCTCGTGGCTGCAAGAATTACCCAGAGTTGCCTTGCGAGCTTACTGAAAAATCAACCGGGACCGCCGTGCGCGCCTAGTTTCTTCAGATCGGGCTCGAAAATACTTCAAATTCGACAGTCTGATCGGACGGCATTACGTTAACATGGAACTAAGATTTCCCGCTTTTCCCACATTTCCCGCTCGGGTAAAACAAGACAGACAATGTCAGCGAACAATTTGGCTTATCTTGACTACTCGTGCAGTTTTGCAATGAAATAACTGTTCTTACTTGTTGTGTTTCACGACCGTTTTCATCTGTAGGCTTTCCATCCGTCATAAGAATGATACGTGGACAAAGCTTTCTACCATTAACATTTACCACTCCTCCTGTAATTGACATAAAGATTTAGAAGGCCACCTGTAACGACTTGCTGTCTTAATCTATTAAGGTATGTGCAGAAGTTTATAATGCTAGAAGTGTAATATAGTAATTAAGGACAGTTCATGAGCTAATTGCAAGTATACTCAATCAAACCTACCATTACCTCCTAACATTCAATGCCACGAGAGAAATTAAATTGATGATGTTCTACTGTACAAAATCATTCATCGAATTTTACCAACGAATAGCGTGTTACACAAAATGAACTTACAATCGTGGACAAAAGTCTTGGGACAAATTTACATTTGTGGCGTTTTTTCACACGTGCCAAACGAACAGCCAGTCGCGAATTCATCTACGTATGTTCAGCCCCCCCCCCCCCCCCCTCTACAATGTTGGACAGGTGTACACGCCATTTTTCTAGAGGTTCAACATTGTATGGGGGGGGGGGGAGGGGGAAAGCAATGCACTTTGAAACGGAAAACAGTGCTTTTTTAAAACTCCGTTTTAAACACACAGAAAATTAATGAAATTACACAAGTGTCCCAAGGAATTTTGTCCACCATTGTAGTTTCCTCGCCCTCCTGTCCCTTTTTGTCCTTCTGAATGTCAGACCCTGTGGCATTTGTTTATAAACTGAACGCACGCAAGTGCTTTTTAGGGAGTGGTACTCAATCTCTAGTAATACGAAACTGCCACTGTCAGAACTGGAGGCTATGTTCGGAATTATTCCCTGCGGTCACACCTACTGTTTAGCCCTCAACCATGTTATTATTTTGGGTAAATATTTCTTATATGTTAACGCTTTAAATACCTCAACGTACCGATTCGATGATTTTGTCTCACTTGTGCGCGACAAAATTAATCTAGAAAAATATATTGCAGTCGCTTGTAATAAGGAGAAGGAATCCAGGAACAAATAGAATTTTTTTTCTGTCTTTATAAAATTGTATTGTGTCCTTTTTCTTCACAGCTTTTGTATTTTGATTTGTTTCTTTTCGCTACCTATTTATTTAATAATATATTAAATTCTAGAAAATTAATACCCTATGTAGTGTAAGTAACAAACACAATTTTATATAAGTAACACGCAATTAACGTTGTAAACAGATCATTGTCATTCAATTTGACTTGTGTAATTGTATTGTAATATATGTATTGTTAGTAGTACCAGTTAATGTAGTGTAAGCATCGTGTAAGATGTAATTATAGTGTAAGTACATATGTAAGTATTAAAAAAAAAAGAAAAAAATACTAAATCAAACAAGGCTTTTTCTGCGAGCCAAAAGCCAATCGTTTTGAAACATGTTTCGCGCGCTCCTTTTGATTGATTGGAACAGACTTTTTCCACTCCCGTAGGAAAAAGTAGGGTGATTGCTAACCGAGCGTTAGTGTGGACAAACTACTTCAAATGTTCGAAACCAAAAACGCAACGGCTTAACGTACTGTTTTTAGACCGAACCCTGCCACGGCTGATCGAAAAGCTTAAAACTGATCATGAAATGGCCGATCAAATACTTAATACTAGTGATAGATAATTAATACTAGTGATAGTTCTCACTACATCTGTCCCCGCCTTGGAAATCACGTTTATTATGTAATGAACTGTACAACTTTTATTACAAAATACGTCTCCCCAGAATCGTTGAAATAACAGGCTGATCTGACCGCGCGCTCCTTTTGATTGATTGGAACAGACTTTTTCCACTCCCGTAGGAAAAAGGAGGGTGAACAAACCAAAACAAAAAGATAAGATGACTGCGCTGCGAAATTGGTTTTTGTCGGCCATAATAACTTGCCCTTTATGAGGATTAGAAACTCGGGCGAGTCAATGCCGCCGTCATATCAGGACCGGGTGATTGAAAGAACTAGAGGACATATCGCAATTTTTAAGTTCACCGCGGTAAAAGGTTTCATTCTTCGAATCTGTCCCGATTTCATTGGATGTCGCGCTAGATAACTACCCCCGTCGGACTGGTGGAAAAAAATCATCCAGCGATGAATTTCTTACCATTTTTGCCAATCTCCTGCAGTGCCATCAACAAGCCATCTTTCATTGGAGTCGTTCCATTAGCCCTTAGTCCAGCTGCAAAAATAGAGGAGAAGTTATTCCTATTCAGACCGGACATTTTATCTTGTTTTCTATAATGGGCTCACCCTGTGACTCTTTTCCAAAGTATTAAAGCACGCATAATCCAAACGTACTGCCTTTGAAGTCTGTAACATGGACGTGTCATGAAGTAGAGCTGACGTCGTGTTTCCAAAAACTACCATATTGGATTTTATGATGTTTACAAAACTCTAGGTGAAAAAAGTCTGTATACGAGCCAAGTGGCTCATCAGGCCGTAGCTTATCCCGGTTTCAGTAGCATGAAGATACTAGGAGTATTTCTACCCCCCCCCCTCCCCCCTTGGATGGGATGCTAATATATCGAAGGGTTACCCCCCAGCATTAAATTCGCCGGTACCCATTTACTGATACACCTGGGTGGAGAGAGGAACTGTGACATTCGAGTATCTTGCCCAAATAAGAACACAACACAATGTCCTTGGCCAGGGTTCGTACATGTACCCGGACCGCTCTCCTCGGAGTCGAGCGCACTATCCATGAGGCCACCGCGCTTCACAAAACTCTAGAAGCCACCAAAAGTGGCTGCTCAGAACTAACAAGGAAAGCTGAAGGATGTAAAGAAAACTGTTACTTTAAGAAAGCCAAAAAAAAAGTTTCAAAGCACGAAATTAAATTCGAAATCTGAAAAACGTGCATGTCAAAAAACGGTTGCTATGGACATACCAATGACAAGTTATACCAATTTGTTTCCCAGATTAATTTTAGGAAAACTTGCCAAATTTGAAGTTTATTGTTACAGTGCATTTACCAAATGGTCTTGTTAGCACAAATGAAACGATTAACTTTAAAAACACAACAACGCTTTTCAGTTTTCGGAACATGTTTCGATGTTACAAACATCATCATCAGCCATTATGAATATATAGTAAAGATTTACAAAAGTGGTCGGTATATATAACCATATACAATGAAGCTTCATAAATTCAAATAGTCGTTAACTGTTAAACTTATTTAAACTAACCAATAAAATGATAGACTAAGAGAAGAAATAACGGAAAAAATAAACTTAAAATTCCCTGTAAACAACAGTAGATAAATTTAGAAATGTAACGACAAAATAACGTGCTCAACTTGTTTGTTGAGTTCAGGTTTCAACTGAAGCGTTGTTGTGTTTTTACAGTGCATTTACAACAACGACGATTCAAACTCGCAAAGGGCCTGAAAAGCTGCAATCCACGACCCCGGTCTGAATTGAGTTGATGACGATCCCTGTGTTGCGCGGATAACGCCACAAGTGACTCAGTGCTGATTTCTTAATCTGTGTCCCATATGGCTTTTCTTTCTAAACTCGAGCTGTGAACTACTTCAACCAGAGTTTAGATAGAGTACAATTGTATGTTAAAAACTTACCTATTTTCATTTTAAGACTAAGGTAGTTCGTTGACAAGTTGTGCAAAATCTGTGTTTTGGCTCCAAACTCAACGATTGCAACGTTTTCCTAAAGGTGGAAACATAAAGGATTAAAATCACATTGGAACAATGGCTGTAAAGATCAATCAAAGAATTGAACAAGTGTGAATGTATGCCTAGAAAAGAACAACTCAGTGGCTTGTAAGGAAATCAACAGAATTGAACAAGATCTAATTAGGAAAATGACGTTATCACGGTATAGGAAGCTATCTTGAGGGGTCTTGTAACAACTTTGCTATTCAAAATTTTTCACTGAGTATTCGCGGAATTTAACGAATATTGTTTGCCATCGGATTCCCATAAAAAAGACTATAATTTCTGACGTGTGATGCCTATTGTGATGAACTCCTTCACCCTTAAATTTATAATGACCCGTACGTATGTAAACATACGTTCACTGGCAGATACCTATGCAGTAGCCAGTGACTGGCGAATGCAGTTGTTGTTTTGACATGAGCAAAGGAAGCTAAAAGTAACACAATTTCTCGGAAGCTGAAGCGCAATAAACATTTGTCATTCATGCACACATACTTTTGTTTAGTTGCTAACAACGCGGAGGAGAAAAAGCTAGAGAACACGAACCGTGATAGTGAAAAACATCTTGGCTTTATATTTAGTTCCCTCTTTTTTCATATTACTTTCTATAATAATTATTTTCTCACTTTATAACCGCGGTACAGTCTTTCATCTCTCTCATGTGATCAGTTCATCAATCAACCGTGATTAAAAAAAGACGTGATCAGCATTCATTTGTGAAAACGGAACAAAACAAGACAATATCAAGAGAGATAACTAACAGCTTACGGAATACTTAAAAAAATATCGCTAAGTGCCTGATTTTAGGAATTTAATCGCTACAAAATAAACATGTAACGTAGTGTCCACTTCGGACTTAAAAAAAATGTTAGCAAAATGCAGAAGACTTGAGATAAGATTTGTTTGTCATGATAGCTGCATTCCGCGATGTACACTCCAGGTTGTCTATCTAAGGGAAGCCGTAGAACAATCTTACATACACAACAGAAATGAGCCAGTGCTGCTTATCTTCAGAATTTCGATTCATACATAAAGACCAAACGCCATGAGAAATTTCGGTGAAGCGGGTGTTATTTTTGTCTACCCGATAGAGACCAGGTGACATCCTTACGACGGAGGCCGCTAAGGTCTATTAATCGTTTAATCTACTAATTCAACAACGTCAAGACGAAAGACAACGTCTTCTGAGAATCTGAAACCAGGTGAAAAGATCACCGCTATCGATTTTATAGCAATTAAAGTCACAACATGTCCAATCACGGTAGGATCAATAACACAAACACTGGCCGTGCAGGTAGCCCGCTGATAGATGCAGACAAAAACGAAGTACTCAATTATTTAGTCTTCGGCGATATGTTAAACAGTGCCTGTTTACCTCGACTGGAAACACCAATATGTTTTGGAGAGGAATCGCTATTAGACGATCGTATTACATATCAGGAAGTTTTCTTTAACGCAGATCAAGCGCACGTATTACTTGCTCTGATGTTAATTTTGTGTGTGCGCCTATATAGCCACCTATTTAATCACGGTTATTACTGTTCTAGGATTCAACCAGAGCTTGTCGAGAAAGCATTTCAAACCTCACGATCTTCTTCTTGAATTTGAAAATGATTGCAGCTTTTCACCATTGAACGAAATTTTGATACTCTCAGTCTGAGTACCGAATAGTTATGTTCTTGTTAGTTCTTAGATCGAATTGGTTAATAAAATAGTAATTATAAAATAAAGAAACCTCTCTCGGAATATTTATCATACTTAGGTTCACCTTCACAGACTGTCCCGGCTTCGCCTCCAAAAAGTATGATTGCGTTGTTTTAAACTTTTTCTCAACAAGTTTCAGTAATGAGCTTACATTTTACTTTTATTTCGGAAGCCTGAAATGACACAAGGGGCACCCAGCGAATTTATCAGCTGTTGAATTCAAAGTATTCAACCAAACTAACAAAACTATAGTACATGCATCTCTGATTGTATCAATTACAAAACGATCTACTTCTTGTTCTCATTTGCCGCTTAGCAGATTTGTCTGTCAAATATGGTTCTCTGGGTTTAAAACATCGCAAATGCTTCGTAATTCAATCCTACCTTTAAGTTGGCCTGTCTTGCAGTCTCCTCCACTCCCTCCAGGAATTTTAGTGCTGCAGCTTTAAGCTGGTTGATGCCCTCGTTGTTATTAAAGCCCATGGAAGCCGAGGTATCGAGGCACAAAACTGTGTCCAAAGGCATCTTGCAGTTTGCGGAAGCCCGTTTGCTTACTGGGGACGAGAAGAAACAAGAGCATTGTCATGATAAACTTCTACAGATGCGTGTTAATCAAGTTGTTAATTTCGTAGTTCTGATTTCAAACGGCAAATATATTGATCAGAAAGCTACGTTTACCATAATCTAGAAATTTTAATCTAATAGCACTCTGCTAATATCTCGTAGGATAAATGTCACACTAATTATAAGCAACTGTGCTACCAGGACATGCCAAGGTGTCTGTCTGGATGCATAATATAACAACTGCGAATTGACTAGAGTCATTTAAGAAAACTTTTGAACACTCTTAATGAAGAGTAAGACTAGCTAGAATTTAGCAACCTGCTGACGTTAAACAAACGTAAGACAAACGTTAAACAAACGTAAGAATATCAAGGTAGTTACTGATTGTAAAGCTTCACGCACTGTGTGTCTACATGACTAACTCCCTTATAATAATGTAAACAAGGAAGCTTCCGGGAACCTGCCATTGCGTATCACAGCTCGGATCGGTTTCTCCCTGATCGACCCTTACTTCTACAGTCTAAGAATGAGAAACATGTGATTGAAAGCTAATATCAGGGCATTCTCGCACCTCAAAATGAAGTTTCTAACAATTAATGGTCCCTCCTTGTTACAACGCAGCAAGAATTGCTCGAAACGTGTCGATTGTCTTCCAGAACTGTGATTAGCATCACCAACGCCCACTGAAAACATTTAATTTCAGGTTAAACTGGTTTTAACCAAACCTGCCGGCGCGAAATGATTTCCGGGAAACGAAAAATTTCTCAACTTTTCAAAATTTCTTTAAATTCTCATAAATCTTTGGGTACAGTCAAAGATTCTCTGAAATTCCCGTGAATATCCGAAATTTATTTTAACGCAAAATAACCCCTAGTAGTAATTCCCAGAAGATCTCGATGAGATATATGACAATATTTTTAATTAGTATAAAAAAGTTAGTGGTATTCCGAGTGATAAGAAATTGATAAACATAGGCACGCAAAGCGTGCAAGAGTTATTTGTTCGGTAAATTAAAAGCTGCTGGACGTAGCAGAACCCACTCTTAACAGTTATGACACGGTAAATCCAACAAGTTTGCTTGGTAACGATGTACAGCACACAAAAAATTAGAATTAGAAGGTGTAGCTTACAAAACTTTCTTTATTTCGAATTGTGCGATTGTCTATTGTCCGGGTGAGATAATTTCTGAAAGCAGCTGTTGTTGTTGTTGTTGGTGACTGACTTTTCACAACCTTAGCAGAAGTCATCTTCAGAGTCAAGTGAATAGTGCTTGTCAGTTGATGGTGTTATAAGTCTGGTCCATTGAAAGTGATTTGTCAGTTATGCGATGATGGTATTGGCTGAAAGACTCGTGTAAAGTTTGTCAGCAGTCATTGGTCGGCTTGGATCCGTCCGGTCAAATCGGTTTGTTTGAGGTCCGTTTGTAGGTTCTGTTTACGTAGTGGATAAAGTCATTTGTAAGTTGCCGGTAGTTCATGTCGACATCTGTAAGGCTTTTGTTCCAAGTGAGTGTAACAGCTTTCCAGAGTCAGTCGTTGAAAAACGTTTGTACTGTAGATTCTCCGGTTGAAACGCTTCTCAGTTGTATTAATTGATATCATCGGGTATTAATTTGAAGTGATTTTATTGTTAACGGCAAAGCTCCAATTGTAGGTGGAAACAGAATATATAAGAACGCGCTATTGTCAGACGTGACTATCTGATCATTAGTTTTTGTTTATCCGTCACTCAAATGATAATTAGCGTTTGGAATAAAAAAAAACGTTCTTCTTCCATTTTTCACTTATATTTAACTTAATACCAAATATTATCTCCAGAAATGAAGAAAATCACCTCGCCCTTATGTTTTCGAGGAATCAAACAAGAATTTCGCGTCGTCCACCTTTACGAGGAAAACAAAATATCAAGTTGCAAACGTTGCCGTGAAAAGTAATGTTGTCAAGTTTGCTAGTCAATAATCACAGATTTTTTATTGTTTTTTTGTTTGTTTGATTTTTTTTTGGTTTTGATATTCCACAAAACCACAGCTTCAAATTTATAACGATATCAGAACCAGTTAAACGAGAAAACATTATGGACAAACATTATGGAAGGCAAACAGCGTTACCTAACTAACCAGACACATGAAAAACTGTATAATTAAATTTTATAACACGCCGTGAAATCTGCAGAGGTTGGGACGTTTCCTTGTCACATTACCCTTCTCAACGGCTGACAGTTTTTTTTTGGTGATAAAACGTCAGTTACAGCAAAAGCTGCTTAACAGACTTCTCTACCAGATGTAGTTTTACAGGATTAAAAAAGATCTTGACGTGCGTGATCTCATCATGCACGTCGCTTCGCAATTCAATCCTACCTTTAAGGTATCAGTGTACCCCAAATGACCATCATTCTTTGGCCCCGCTTTACAGTCGGACGTTTGACGCAAACCCCAATAAAGTATATATTTTCTGAGAGCTTAATAATTGTAGATTACGAAGGTATTTTCATCGACATAAAACAATGTACGGTTTTCCGAATATAGCGCGCTATTTCCCAAAGTACAGAGGTTCACTAATCAAGTTCGTTTCCGGTCAGATTTGATCGGGAGAACACGATCAACATCGCTATGTCTTCTTGACACCTTTCTCTGAAAAACGGTGTCGGGAAATTTTCATTACTTGTCTGGTTTGTTTCTGACACGCAGTTAAACTTTGAGGGTTGATAAAACATGCATTCTCTTCACTAAAAAGGTCATAACTTTTTAAAGAAGCCAAAAATGAAAATTCCCCGACACCGTTTTTTTGCCTGATTATCGGGCAACGTTCTCTCCAAATTTCAGCGAAAAACGTTGAAAACTCGCCGGAAACGAACTCAAAATGTGCGCCTCACTTGCTGAAATTTTCGTTTCGAGATACGAAGAAAAATATACTTTTGGGCGTTCTTCCGGTGTAATGAGATAATTACACAAAACGTGTGAAAGTTAATTACCCGTTGATAGACCAAGTAAAGGCTCAGTTTACTTTAACAATAGAGCTCATATCAATAACAAAGCGGGCTCAAAAGGTTGCTCCTGGCGGGAAATATCCTCTGGAAGATCTGGATTCCGCCGCTCGTGTATAAGGTTAGTAAGGAAATAATTTTCGTTTAATTTTTCATTTTCCATGTTTTAAATGTCTTTGCTAATGCAGATTCACCATCCATCTAACGAAACAGGTTGAATGATGCCGAAGACAAGTAAAGGGACAGGAAACGAACGGGCACGTACGCGTGCAGATCAAGAAGTTACGACTTCGAACTTTGATCTTCCTCGTCTTGTGAAATCAACTTCTCCTGCTCAAAGTAGGAACCTCGGTCGCTAGCAGCTAAAACATCAGCTCGATCCTTATCGAATGATTTCGAAACCTTTTTTCCTCTTTGAAGGTTTCTTCGCGCTTGCAAAAGGACACGGACTTCGTTTTTTCTTCGACGACATGGAATAGAAATACCATAAACTTTTCAATCTAAAATATACAAAAGCAAAACACTCGAAGCAGCACGTCGACGACCAATTGTAGAAATACAAACACAAACGTGTGAAACTCGCGAACATCGTGTCTGTCACGTGTTGACAGCTATCAATTAGAGATAATTAATGGGAAAAAACGTTTTCTGTTAATAACTTTGCTTAGGATCAATCTTTTTTCATAGAATTTTTTTTTAATGAAAGATTGCAATACGATCTATCTGAAAAAGCGAAAAAAATGTTTTTGGAAAAATGATCAAATTTGGGGTACACTGATACCTTACCTGTTTCGCAGTCTCCTCCACTCCTTCCAGGAATTTGCGAGCTGCAGCTTTAAGCTGGTTGATGCCCTCATTGTTATAAAAGCCCGTGGAAGCCGAGGTATCGAGGCACAAAACTGTGTCCAAAGGCATCTCGTAGTTGGCAGGAACTCAGTTGCTTACTGACAAGACTAGAACACCAGCACTGTATATATGGAACAGTCGCATGGAATGCAAGCTAAGCCCGCAGCACTAATTTCAAAGCCCACATATATATTTATCAATCGCCCTTACTACTTTTATCTCTATCCAGAAGCCGACATTTAGCTTTTAACACAAAACGTTGGATAAAAGGTTTAGTCAAGCAATTGGCTAGCTAACCCGTACGTTAATTCTACTAGTACAACAGACCACTTGAAAATGCACGGTCTGGGCGTATCACGCCTAAAATAACACCTGCTAAATTAAATCAAATCCTCCAAGCACAGAGATTTTCAAAATCTCCAAATGAATATTGAAACGAGCTAGAATTTAGTATGGTGACGTCGCTTTGGGAATGTGGAGTTTAAAATTGTTGATTGTGAAGCATCGGGTACTGCATATGTAACACTCCCGCTCACTTCCGTCAGCATCACCAACGCCCAGTCAAAACATTCAGTTTGGTTAAACAGGTTTAGCCAAACGAAATGATTTCCGGCGCGAAATGATTTCCGGGAAAAGACAGAATTCTCAGAAACTTTCCAGAAACTTTCTCAGAAACCTTCCAGTTGATCGAACCATACAGGGGCGTAAGTAAGCGCGTGCCCCCTGACATACATACATGTATCTTCTAATTCAAAAAAAATCTCAGTTGTCAAGTTTGGGGTCGTCTATATCCATGCGTTTACTACGGAATCTTAAATTTTAAAATCGCAAATTTACTAAATTCAGCATGTGTTTGAATGGACAAAAAAAAAAGGGGAAGCCGAAAGTCAGCAACACATGGTAACATTTTTCGTATCTTCAGGCGGAGAACAAACCTGCCTTCGAACTATAGGACAGATTAAACGTGCAATCCGGCTTTTTTTTCTTCATTCCATTTAGTGTACCTTGTGAAGCTCGTGTTTTCCCTTATTGTAATAATTTAGGAAAAAGGAAACTAAAAATAAAAAGTCACTTAAAATATGTGATTTAAATGCTCTAGAACAGTCGGAAAGCAAAACACATGTAGACAACAAATGATGAATACATGTTTATTGTCTCTTTCTTTCTTTCGATATGAATTGAAGCTACATAGAAATCCTTACATTATTGCAAACCCCACTTTGACGAAATTTTTAAACATTACGGTGGGAAACTTTGATGTCTTTTCGAGTTTAAAGGGTCTAAACCTATTGACGTTTCTTTACCTTGTCCTCGGCGTCTGTACGGTAACGGCATGCGCAGCCTCTATGTGTCTTTGCAAGGAAACCAGAGACTAAATTCTACTTTCAGGCGAAATAGGCTTTTCAAACAGTGAAAACAGCGTTAAAATGAGATTGAAACAGTAGATTATACTCACATAGTGAAGAGGTACTTTCCCGCAG
>OZ026606.1:23607572-23640072 GCA_964020085.1 Micromussa lordhowensis
CGCATAAACTGCTGTAATACAAGCAACGAATGAAGCTTAGCCATGTCTGTTGAGAAAGAATTAAAGTAATGCCCATATTAATTATCTAGAAAAAGCCCATCCAGCATACTTTATTCCTTGTACTTTTCCTTCTGATCTTGTGAGTAAGGCCAGGATGATAAATTTCATGGCTGCCTCTTCCCGCCTAACTGAATCGTATGTATAATTTGATGTCAGCGAGAAATGTGGGTAAATTAGAGTTAACTTGGTGATGGGTAGACTCCTGCCCTGGAGAGCAACACCGGGTCAGCGGTATTGCTTTTGAGACTACTACTACTAACTAACACTACTACTAACACTACTACAACCCGTCGACCGTAGCTAGTCGCAGAAGTTTAATGACTCTCTCCCATTCGCCACGAAAAGCTTCAAGGAAGGAAAGGAATGGAGCTTGAAAAAAAACATGGTGTGCAAACTTTAGGCACTCGGAATTGTTACATTCAGATCAGTTAAAACGACAGCATTAAGGCATGCCTAAATTAGCTATTCTGACATTTCTGAGAATTTTAATTTTCCAGAGAAAACATTTCCCTAGGCCCACTTTTAAAGTGTTCTCAAGGCATCAACTCAATCCCACCAACTTCTCACAGCTCACATAAATCAATTAAACCCCCCCTAACGTTCTCAGCTTTTCATTTTGTGAAGAGATAAATCAGTAAAACGAAACTAGCTAGCCTCTTCCGGGCGTTCAGTTCGCTGTGCCCCAGCTAACTGATTACCTGGAAGAGGCTAGAAACTAGCTTACTTCGGCATTCATTGCCCATTTAAGTTTTTCAATATTGCATTATACAGGCGAGCTGTGTTTCTGCACCTGATTCTAGTTATGTTTTATAGGGTATTTATAACATAGATAGGACCCTGCGCGCGCTCTGATTGGTCAAAAACCCATGTTTTATCAGAGTATAAAACAAAGAAAAAGCGTGTTTTATTGTTTTGCGCGCGTAAAATCTATATCATAAAGCAAATGAAGAAGCCTAATCCGTGTATTACGCTGTGATAAAACACTCCAGACATTTGAGATCACTCGAGAAATGTAGAAAACACTCGCCTGCGGCTCGTGTTTTCTACATTTCCCTCGAGTTCTGAAATGCCCGTCGTGTTTTATCACAGTGTAATACACAGCTTAGGCTTCTTAAAGTATAAACGCCTTTTGACGCGGGCCGGCACGGGCATGTTAACGGTAGGTATCCCAGCTAGTGTTGATCGTCTCACGTATGACCTTACTTACCATGCGCAAACTGAGCGATGAACCGTGACAGCAACACTTGTCTCCTAAAGAATGTACTGAGTCCATCCATGTTGTGAACCATCACGTACATCCCTCCAGTCGTTTGTGCAATACTCTCTAAAAGTCTCTTTTGTGACAATAAATAAATAAACCCTTTACAAGTCTCTAGCTTCCCCTCACCTCCCACCCCATTATCATTTACTTTAAACGTGGAATGTAAAGAATATTGTTAGATCACCTCGAGATCAAATGGGCCGCCTGTTGCACAATCCTGCGCGCGTGCAGTTATTTCTTGTGAGAACTGTTTAAGTTATAGATTGAAGAGGTATCAAAAAAAAAATCATTTGTCGTCTGTTGAGGGTTTTTCGTAGCGTTTAAGTTTTTTTGTGTGTGAAGAGCGAAGAGAGCTATCCAAAGTGGTTCGTTCATGTATATACGATGGTTCAAAAGGGGGACGAGGCTTCCAATTCGAGACAGCGCGAAAAAAATCGCAAATTGTCCCGAGCAGCGGGTGGCACTAAGTCGTATGACTTCTATGAGATGATAGTTGATTAAACCTTAATTATCAATTAGGCAATTATCACCTCATAGAAATCAGGAGCTCATAATCTTATTGTTAATAAGCATAAATATCACAAATATCGTTCTCCTATTGGCTACACTTCTCACTATCTGTTCTGTAAAGGATAGTGAGTAGGCTGGCAGTCGTCAGTTGTTATCAAAATGACCACCGCTTTTTTGTGAGGGGGACCTAGATAACGTTTTGACTAGTTGATTTATGATTAAAAATTGAAGCGTAGCCAGGATGAGACATATTCAAAAGATAAAAACGTTCACTGGCTAAAAACTTTAAAAAACTAAAATGAGCTTTCGGCTACTAGTCTTTAAGTAAATTCTCAGCTCCGACTATTGCATTTCTAGCTTTTTGATTGGCTAAAAAACTCCGACTATGAGCCAATAGTCGGAATTTTACGTCATATGGAAAATAGTGCGCCAAGTTTAAAAATTTTCCGCACGAAGTTTTCAACTTCAGCCCCCTATAATGGCCGAAATAAAAATCGGCGGCAAAACCCGGTTTGAGAATTTACTAAAACAATGATTCCATTCGCCCTTGTTGGATATGAATTGATTATAACCAACTCGCGCTACGCGCTCGTTGGTTATTTTATCACTTCATATCCAACTTGGGCTCATGGAATAATCAGTTGTTATACAGCCTTCGACGGATGAAGATGAAATGCAAAAAGATAAAATATATGCAATAAAAATTTACACCTTTATACTTTGCTTTTGTAGCTCTTATTGTTTTTATTTCGCTTTTTATTGCATATATTTTATCTTTTCGCATTTCATCTTTATCCGTCGAAGGCTGTAGACTGATAGCCGAAAGCTCAATATAGTTTTTTAAAGTTTCTAGCCAGTGAACGTTTTTATCTTTTGAATAGTTGATTTATATTCTAAACAATTAGATTAATCGAATTCGCTCCTTTTTTCCAGGCTTTAATTTCACAGCAGCTAACGTTGTGTACGTAACTGGGATGGTCATTCATGTCTTCAATTCTTTCTCTGCAGTTCAAATGTATGATCTTTCATATATTCACTTGCAATATCGGCTACGTAAGACTTGCTCGTCATTGAACATACATGTAGTCAGTTCTGAAGCAAGAATATTTTTGCTAAACCAGGAATTTTGACTAAAGGATCAGGCCAATATGCACGATTACAAAAGCCACTGGCAAACCTAGCCCTGAAGGACGGGCGAAATCAGATAATGTGCATTCGACAAACTCGTTATAGACATTACCTTATCTGCATTTCCACACCACAAGCTATGGGGATTTTGTATGGAAGACCCACTTCCTGATAGCGAGGCCCGAACAGCACTGCAGTGACCAGGACTTCAGTCAAGGCCTGAATGGCAAATCAGATCAAACTTTATCTTTCGGGCTATGATTTGAGTTTCTGTGGGATTGCAGACCACAATTTTCAATTTTAAGGGGTGGGGGGTTAACATGAATTTAAGTGAAATTGTAGAAAGTTTAAAGAGGGATTAAAAGGAGAAACGATTTCGAACACCACCAGACATTTGAACGCCCACTATAGGGTACCCCAGGCTGGTGGATAACTGTTTGGTGTACGTTTTTTTAACTTAAAATTCTAATTTTCAAACAACCTCAAATCTTCAAAATTTTGTATTTCCATAAATTTTAGTAATCCTTTGAGAAAAACTATTTATCCCCAAATATACCCAAAAATAACCGAAACTACTTACAGAACAGCCCAAAAGGTAGATATGTGGGATGAGCAGAGAGATCTTTGACTGCTTGAAACGTGAAGTATTTGCGTTAAAATCATAATACCCAGCCAAAATACGGCCTTCATGTTAACCCCCGCCTTACCTTGCACACCCCGGCAATGTTATTCTATTATAACAAACGAATTATAATAAATGTTCTTACTTGAGGTGTTTCACGACCGTTTTCATCTGTGGGCTTCCCGTCGGTCATTAGAATGATACGTGGACAAAGCTTTCTTCCGTTCACATTTACTACTCCTCCTGTAATTAACATAAATATTTAGAACGCTGCCTGAAACGACTGCTGTCTTAATCTATAAAGGTATGCGTAGAAGTTTACACTGATGCTAGAAGTTCACATCTTTGGCCGGTAGCGCAATAACGTCCTTACCTATTTGACCTTGAACACTGGAGGACTAGAGGATATCAAAATTTTCAAGCTCGCTGGGGAAAGGAATGATTCTTCAATTACGTCCTGATTCCACTGGCCATTTTCGTCACTCAGGTTGTCAGACATTGTTTGGGCAGGTTTTCGTTAAGCAGTAAAGTTTCTTACCATTTTTCACAATCTCCTGCAGTGCCATCAACAAGCCGTCTTTCATTGGAGTCGTTCCATTAGCCTTTAGTCCAGCTGCAACATCATTTAAAATATGAGAGAGCTCAGGGATTTTTCCATCAAAACTAAAACGTGCTAAAATTATCCCGATATTTAAGGACGAAGATGACTCTATGCCTGAAAACTATCGACCTATTTCACTGCTCTCGATTTACAACAGGATTTTTGAAAAACTTTTGTACTTACTTCCAATTTACAACTCCCTAATCGTCCCTTACATAACTTATGGTGTTTGTGCATGGGGTAATTGTGCCTTGACATTTCAAAGAAAGATCGTAAATTTACAAAAACGGGCCTTACGCCTTATTTATTTTAGTAAGACTAAGGAACACGCCGTACCCTTTTTTCTCAAATCGAATTGCCTTCCCTTACCTAGCCTATTTTTCAGAGATTGTAGCTATTTATTGTATGATATCAACAGACAGACAGCACCAGTTAGTATACTCAATCAGTTCGTTAAAACAAGTCAGATTCACAACTACAGAACAACATCTGTCTCTAGCGAGTCGTTTTACGTTAAGTTCTCTAGAACCGATAAAATGTACGCCTTTTTCTCCAGAATCGGCGCCCAAATTTGGAACTCTATTCCTTATTCGATTAAAGTACTTAAACGTTCCTCCTTTCGTAAAAAGATAAAGGAATTATTACTAAATTTCTTGCGGTCTGAAGATGAATATGTTGAAGTCTTCTGTCTTATTAAGTTATTTAATACTTTAGGTTAGCCTCTTTTCGTAAAGTTTTAATATATTTGTTTTTGTTTTATGTTACTCTATTCTATGTATTGTATAGGTAGTGTTTTCTCTGTTATTTAGTCCATCTATAGATAAACCTTGTATTTGTAAAATGTCTTTAGATCTCCCCGCCTCGATTAGTTTATAAGCTATTTGCGGGGGGAAACTTATGTAATTACTTATATTTGTAATCAATAAAATTTTGTTGTTGTTGTTGTTGTTGTTTGAGAGAGTTAATCCTGTGTGGTTGGAGGTGTTGCTGTCACGCGCGCTGCAATTCTTCGAGCTTTTTTGTTAAGTAATGACGCTTAACTTCAAGGATTTATAGCACGTCTAAAATATTTCTGTGGAGGTATTTCTTCGCATGTTTATGAAACATTAGAAACCTTCTATAACTGGCTGAAAAATAGTCATAAATTCCCCCCCCCCCCCCACCCCCCGTTTTAAGCTTTACTGCCAACCAACATCTTTCTGCATGAATTTACCTAATTTCCTGTTTCAATCATCTTGTTTTCTTTTTTTTTTGGAACTAAGAGATTTTGTATTTTGGAAATAAAGTGTGTGTTGTTGTTGTCGTTGTTGTTGTTGTATTTCCTAAGCCAACATTGGGATAAAATACAAATGTGAATTGACAACTTACCTATTTTCATTTTAAGGCTAAAGTAGTTCGTTGACAAGTTGTGCAAAATCTGTGTTCTGGCTCCAAACTCAACGATTGCAACGTTTTCCTATGTGGAATTAAACGCAACGGATTGACATTAGCTGCAAAGGTCACTATAGCTGGATGGGCAGGTGGGCTGGGGACGGACGAAACCCGACTGACGTCCGACCAAGTGACCGACCGACCGACCGACCGATCGACCGATCGACCGATCGACCGATCGACGAACGGACGGACGGGGTATTGTGACCAATCAGACCATGACGTCAACACAATTCGTACAAGGTTGAACAATCCTTCCCTCAGTAGTCATGTATATCTCCACACCGTTATACTCGAAACTTTGATACATTTCTGCTGATATTCTTGGCAATCTTCCTTGTTGAATTGTTCCGTTTGTACTTTGCTTTCTCGATTGTCAAAACAGGCGGTCGTCCGCTTCTTGGTTTGTCTTCCAGGCACTCTCTTTTCGATCACTAAACGATCTGTCTTGTTAAAAAATTTATCGAATGACCAAAATGTTCGTAATATGGCTGCTTTAGTTCCAGCATAAACAATGTCTGACTTCATTTTCGTGACAGAGAAAACATAAATTAAAGGAACAACATTCACAAAGGCGCGAAAAAATTGCGGGAAAACGCGCGTGTGTACATTTGGCGCGAAAATCCACGAAACAAAGGCATAGACAATTAAAATTGTTATTGCCAGCTATTTTAATAAATTCTCTACCTCAATTTATTAAAAACGTTCTAACAAACAATTGGTTCGTTCAAAAAAACTAACAACGTTAAATCGGAACGAACTTTGAAACACTCTGTATTCGATCAACTCGAGCCACCGTCTTGTCTTAATAGTCCAAGCCTCCACTTTGCACAGTTGTGGACCCAACCGGAAGTAAAATTTGGCGTTTTGGACAGCTTAAACGCGGTGAAGAAACAAAGACATTCACGTTTTTTTTCGATTACCAAATCACGGTCTTGTATTAATTCTATAAATCAAGTGAAATTTGGCGTTTTAGACAGCTTAAACGCGGTGAAGAAACAAAGATTTATGTTGGAAAATCCACCGACATAAATCTTGGCCTATTTGCTTGCTCCTTTGATATTTACCGGGCTTCATAACCATTCCCCTCTCTTAACTTTGACATTTTCAAGTAAATACAAAGTAAACCACTTCTTAAGAAACTTAAAAAGGTCAAAAGATCGCTGCCATCGATGTTTTCGTAAAAGTATCACGTTCTTGTTAGTTCTCAGAATTACTCATTAAAATATTACAAGTGAAATTCTCGGAATGAAAGTGCAATTTAGCATGTTTGGTTTTATCGTAGACAGATGTCCTTATCCCGCAAAATGTAATCGTGTTGTTTTAAGCCTTACCACAACAAGCCATATGTAGAAAATAATAAAAGCTTACAACTTTACTATTCGGTAAAAATGGTTTAAGATATTTTAGTTCAAAACTTTGTTACTGGAGTAAACTAAAGATCCCGGAAACATGAGCGACGGGTGTCAAATGGAAATTAAGCTCCACAAACTAAGCTATTGTACCAAGTAATATTTTGAAGTAAAATTTCTTCAAAAATGTGCCAGCTTAATCGATGTTATTGATGTATTTCTTAGAATTAAAGCATCACAAAGGCTTCGCACTTACGCAGTCGTACCTTTAAGTTTGCCTGTTTCGCAGTCTCCTCCACTCCTTCCAGGAATTTGCGAGCTGCAGCTTTAAGCTGGTTGATGCCCTCATTGTTATTAAAGCCCATGGAAGCCGAGGTATCGAGGCACAAAACTGTATCTAAAGGCATCTTGCAGTTAGCAGGAACTCGTTTGATTGCTAAGGAAAAGAGTGGAACACCAGCACTGCGTGAACGTCTGCAGACTTTCATTCTGAATTATAATTTGCTTTAAATAACGAACAGACGTAGAACTGACCGCACAGCACTGATCTCAAAACAAATTTATATTTGCTATCACCCTACATGTATATCTCCATGTAAAAAGCCCACATCTACTCTCCTTGGTTCATGTCGATAAGAAATAACATCTTTGAAAAGTCAAGCTAGTGACTCTAGCGAACAGTCGAGCCAGCATACTACGACAAGTGAATGTGCCTGTCTTAACACGCAACATGGCAACTGGGAATTAAGTTATGCCTTGAGGCTTTTAAACGCGATCTTTTTATGAAAAGTACTCAAGCTAGAATTTAGTAATGTGATGTTACTTTGAGCAAACTTACGACTAGTGGTTGTTGATTGTGAAGCCTAACTGCGTATCACTTTCTCACTGCTGCTGAATAATGTACAACGGAAAAACTTTAATTCTAGGAAACTGCTGTTGCGTTGTATGCACCGATCTAGTTGTTTTCGTCTTGGTCAACCGTTACTTGAAGCAGCATTAGGACATTCATATACCTGCTAAAATGTTCTCCCCTTGTGACTACACAGCGAGGTTGTTCAATTCGTCTTGGTTATTTCTCCAGAACTGTGATTAATTCAGCACTACCACGGCTCTCAGAAAACAATCATTTCAGGTTAAACCGGTTAAGCCAAACCTGCTCTTGTTTCCGGGAAGAACAAAACGAAACAAAAACAAAAAAATCAAAAAGACCCCTCCGGCCTATTAATTATTAGGCTCGATTTCCAGCCGCTGCTCGGGAAACGAGCCCGCGCTCCTCCCCCTTATTTCTCGAAACATTTTGGACAATTTCGGAAATTCCCGGTACAGTCACATTGAGTTTGTTAACTTCCACGCGAGATGACTCCAGATCAGAATTTCTCGAAAATATAAGACAGGATCAGGAGCCCATGACCTGTTATACGAATTCACCATAAATCCAAAAATATCTGATGCCACTTGACCAAGCTAGTGAAACAAGCAAACAACAACAACATAAAAAACAAGAAAAGAAAAGAAATGAGAAAAAACCCTTTACTATCAGAGTGACGAGGTCTTTCCTTTCTCAGTAAGGTGTTGTTAAACAGCGCCTTTTGTAGAGAAAGTCCACAATCTCCAACAAAAGTATCAGCATCTTGTGTACGCTATTTCCGTATACTGCTTCACCCCCACCCCCCACCCCCACCAAGCTCCTGAGGATGATCACGTCCATTCATGAAGACATGCAAGGCGCCGTCCAGTACGATGAATCTTCCTCCAACCCTTTGCCAATCAGATCCATGGTGAAACACGGCTGCGTGCTCGCTTCAACCATCTCTCCTACGCGTTCAGCCAGTCACAGGACGGAATGTATATCTCCAAACCAGAAGCGGTGACAGTCTCTTCAACCTGGTTGTTTTTCGTGCCAAAACCAAAATGCGACAGGTTCTCATACCCGAGATGCTCATCGAAGACAAAGCAGCTCACTCCGAAGAGGCACTTCAGCGACTCATCAACTGCTCCACCCATGCGTGTAGTTTAGCTTGACTATCAGCCCCTAGAGAAGACCAAGATCATGGGCCAAGCCTGAGCAGCACCCTAAGCATCTCCATCGGTTACTTCACACTCGAGGTCTTCAAGAACTTCACGTACGTTTACACCACCATCTCCAGCAACCCCTCCGTAGACCCCCAACTCAACAAGCAGATCGGCAAAGCAGCAGCGGCCATGGCCCACGTGGTAATACAACGAGGGTCTGGGGCAATCCCATGCTGAACATCAACACGAAGATTCAAGTGTACCACGCCAATGTGCTCAGTACTCTGCTCTGTGGCAGCGAGTCATGGACTCTTTATTCCCGCCAAAAACGCAGGCTCGACACATTTCACCTGCGAAACCTCAAGAGAATTCTGGGTATCACGTGGCAAGATCGTGTACCAAACAAGAATGTTCTCGACCAGGCAAGTATCCTCAGCATGTTTTTGCACTCCTGACCCAGCGCCGCCTGCCATGGCTCAGCCACGTCGGACGAATGGACGATGGGCGAATCCCCAACAATGTTCACAGGGGAGCAGGGGTGGCACAGTGGTGAGAGCGCTCGCCTCTGATAATGTGTCGCGGGTTCGATTCCCGGACCCGGCGTCATATGTGGGTTGAGTTTGTTCTTGTTCTCGCCCTTGCTCCGAGGGTTTTTCTCCGGGTTTTCCGGTTTTCCTCCCTCCTCAAAAACCAACATTTCTAAATTCTTATTCGATCGGGAATTCGAGGGCCACGGGTTTATCAGTTTATCAGACTGTTGTGTCACCCTCGTTAAACAAAGTTGTTTTCTTTCTTTATTTTATGCTGTATGGCGACCTCGACACTGGTTCCAGACTTGCAGGAAGGCCCGTCCTACGCTTCAAGGTCAGGAAACATCGATCCAGCAGGCTGGGAGGCTGAAAAATGCAGTGACTGAAGAAGAACCGCGAAGGTGTGCGTCCACAGGGGCGAGGAGATGAGAGAACAGAGGTGGCAACAGAGGCGAAAAGGCAGGCGGCAGAAGGAAGATTCCCTGCGCTCAGAGCCAGCCGCGACTTCCACCTGCGAAAACTCGGAAACAGAGCCTGCCGATCTAGTATTGGCCTGTACAGCCACAGCAGGCGCTGCAACCTAACCACAAACTGAACTGAATTGAGTTCCATTGTCTCCCGAGACCGACGGATACCAACAACTGCCTCTACTCAAGTTCTCGTGAGTGTTCTCGATTTTGCGCGGGCCTTGTATCGTCAGCGACAGGCCCGCTTCCTTTAAGGCGGGACTAAACCTAAAAGCCGTATTTTGGCTGGGTATTATGTTTTTAATGCCAATATCTCGCTTACGTTTCAAGCAATCAAGAATCTCTATGCTCATCCCACATATCTATGTTTTGGGTTGTTTTGTGAATTTTTTGGTGATTTTTAGGTATATTTGGAGAGAAATAGTTTTTCTCAAAGGATTAGTAAAATTGATGGAAATAGGAAATTTGGAAGATTTGTTGTTGTTTTAAAATTAGAGTTTGAAATTAAAAATTGGTACATACACTCCAAACAGTTGCCTAACAACCTAGGTGCCATTGTGGGGTCGGGCAACTGTCTGGTGGTGTTCCAAAACCCTTTTTTTCCCTTTCAACCTCTCTATAAACTTACCAAAATTTCACCTAAATTCAGGTTTAGTCCCGCCTTAAGTCTACTTCCTTTTACTTTGTTGTGCCTGCATCGAAACAATTAATTTGGTAATTTATCTCTCTACATCCGCTCGAGAAGAAACAAAGGCACTTGCAATGAACAGCGCAAAGGCGAAATAAAAAAAATTAACAGAGTGCGCGTGTGTAGCCATGTACGAAATAGATATTCTTATTCTTACTTTGTCCTCACCGCACCGGCAGACGAACCAGCCTTTGTCTTTACGCCAACTGGTCATGTGTACATTGCACGATAACTGTGTCATATGATCATTGCGCGACAAATGGTTAGATCAACATCACAGTGAAATTAAAGCGAGAGAGTTCGTTTGTTTTCGTTCTGTAGAACGAGATCGTTGTCGCCATTCCTCTAAATGAAAAAACAATCATGAAACAAACGAATGAGTCGTCATAACGAAAAGTAATTCCATTTTAAAGGGTGTATGTTCGGCCACTGCTGTTTTTGTTTTGAACATCGGGCACGTACTACACCACGTGAGGTCCTCGCGCACCGGTTGGATTAGTTTCAGATATCTCTTGTTTGTTTGTTCGATTGAGCTTACAGAGGAATCACTAATTAATAATCAACTCCGATCACCTTGCTGAGAATTTAGATAAATGTCACATATAGTGATAGGCTCGATTTCCAGCCGCGGCGGAAATCGAGCCTAATATAGTGATCAATGTCAAAATGTGTTTGTTTTAGAAAAGTTATTGAGTGGATTATAAAAGGCTAAGATTCTCGTAATCAATTTGTTTGAGAAGTAGTGTTAAGTCTAGAAATTTCTTTTCCCCGCGCTTTTTATTTATTTATTCGACCAGGGTAGAGGACCCGCTGATGTGACTTGCTCTCTAAATATTGCAATTTATCGATTTATTGTTATGGTCACACGTTGACGCTTCCAAATTAATTCTCGCTCCCAAATTTGTCGGTTCCGAGTTTTCCAGTCGTCGCTAATGAGGGGAACTTCTCTAAGAGATTAGAAATGCTTTGTTGTAAGCCACAATAGCTTTTGAATTAATCTACCCCTTCCATGTTGTCTCGATTATCATAATAAAGGCTTAATAATCCAAATACGATTGTAGGCGAAACCAAACATTCAGGGGATAATTGCACTTGTCAGTTGATTTACAAATGGTATTATGATTATCAGAAATTATCAATGCTTTCTCTCTCTCTTTTCTTCTAAAAAAAAAAGAAAAGAAATTAAAACTGTCGCCTTTACGGAACACGATAAAAAACAAACACGGGTAGCAGTGGCTAGTTAATTATTGAAAAAAAAAAAAGAATTCGTTTTCGTACGTGTACGACGACTTTTGTGAACTAGGCTATGGCCATCTTACCTTTAGTTGCAAGCATTCCCGGTCGCGCAAGACTGGGCTGAGGCCAAAAATTGGACGGAGAGGAGAATGGTGGTCTAGAAAGCGCAAAGAAGCTCTATCGTTTTTAATGGACTAATTGCTACGCAGGCTATGACCATTTTGTCCTAACCTGCTAGCAAGCTCTCTTGGTATATCTTAGGGTAAGGGTGGGGGAGATTGTAATGTTAAAAATCAAAATGTTTCCAGCAATGCAGATGGCGGGAAGAGACAACACGCTCTTTGGTGAGGAGGGGAAGATATATTTTAGCAATTTCTTCTTCATTGGAATTCTTTAACAATTTGTTTTGTAAAAACATGTTGGGTTTTTTTTGTTTCGTTTTTCTTTAATTCTATTTTTAGAGGTTCGAACCTCACCATTGTAGTTCAAACTCATAAGGTCATAGGTCTTGAAGCGATCTAATTATCTAGAAACATCAACATCTTTACTATACAAGCAGCTTTTAACAATAGCGGTGCGATTCCTTACCTAAGGTCATATCACTCATCTTAGCTGGCAGATTTCCCAACTTAGAGATCTAAAATAACATTGCGTGCGACTGAGGGAAATGTCGATGATGGGTGTCAAAATAAAATGATTATAGCTAGGGTTCATCTTTATGCGTGTGACTGAATTAAAAACGGTGTCACGCAGTGAAACAGGTTTGTCTGTCGCTTGTAATAGCGCGCTTCGAGTTAACAAAACGCAGTGGAATGAAAGTTCTGCTAGTGAAAATAGACAAAACATATGCCATAAAGTCGCTCAAAAGAGGTAAACCAGGCCTGGAACTGTGAGCTACATTACTTTAACTTCAGTCGCCGCCAAGTTGTCTCGTGATTAAATTACGGGAAGAGCAATACTACAACGGTTTCATTCACTCGGCACGTATTCAATTCATCGAGCCTCCCAAATTTTGTTGCTTTCCACTGCGCAACATGCAGGGACATGATTCAACAAAAGCGTCATTTTGAAATAATATACAAACAAGTAAGAATAAAGAGAAAAAGACTTATGCAAAACAGCAGCTTTGAAATTATTTCCAATTCACCTGGCACTTTTGGACCAGGGTCATCCTTGTTTTGTGGTATTAAAAAATTCATATTTTATAAAAGACAAGTACTATTGTTTCTAAGAAGTAACCTGTCGAGTTAAAACAGATTTGGAAGAAAGAAAATGATGCATAAGAAACCCCGAAGAAAATTGAATATGACTCGAACCACAGGGGCACAATATCATAAAATTGGCCTTCTTCTTTAATCACCGCGGGGTGCCTCACGATTGAGTCCAAATTAATTCCACAATGTGTGTTCAGTCAGAATTATAACAAACGAAACGTACACTATGCGAATGCAACCTACATTCAAGCTTCCATTCGAATCGAACGTGACAAAATGTTCTTTGATTGACAACTAATCAAAGTTTTCATAGAGATGTTGAGACATGTTCTGTCAATTTAATGCCATTTGACCGATCCTCTGTTATTCTTATTAACAAAGCATGCTCAAAGTGCCAGAAGCAACGCATTTTGCGATCGTTAACTCCAATAAATCGGCATTACACATTGTTTTGAGGTAATATTTATAAGTCATTGTCCATGTATATTGTTCCTCTACCCCGATCGTTTACCTTTTCTTTTCAAAAACGAAAATATATTTTGTATCGACATTGTCCTTCGTTTTATAATCATTTTCTCCGCTATAGGTTGGTTCGGTTAACAGTAAACTTGTCACTGCCGCCCGTCAGTAAAAGTCTTATTTAATGTGCTGCTTATCACACCTTTTTCATGCGGTTAATTTGAATTCAAAAATACTATATATATTTTTTTTGTTGTTGACATTATTTTGCAAATTTTCTGTTATTATAAATTGCTGAGGCACTCTCGTTCATGTTTCTGAGATTAGACGAACCAATTGAACGCGAAATAATTGTTCCTGTGCATTAGACCGGATTTTATTTCGAACAAAGGACTTTGAAGCAAATTTCCTCTGTTGCCATGCTTGTCATTTAAATGTTGTCACCCGCCACTCCAGTATCACCCTGCCTATTTAATATTAATAGCACGTGAAATACTAGGCGATGTAAACAAGATTTCGCATTTTTGTCTCTTTAAGTGCTAAGATCAGAAGGATTGTACAAACGTGACCCGTTCTGCTGGGCTGAACATTTTTTGCAGGAATACATTCAGAATTTTGCGGAGATGTTGTTCATAACGGACAAACCCGTGTCTATGAATGAATGGAAGGAAACGCAACGCGCTGAGGCAGAGAAAGCATACGCACGGAAGAGCTCGAACGAAGATGTGGAAATTTTGAGCAAGAGTATGGAAGCAAGCCACACTAGTTTCGAGCCAACGAAACAACAGACCGCGCCGCCGCTGGTAAAAGGCAACAGGATTCGTCGCCACTCCTCTTACGAGCCAGACCTGGACGATATCTTGGAAGAGGACGACGACGGGAACGGAGAGGAACGCATTCGAGACCTTGCTGAAATACATCGAGAGCGCGCGCGTAACTCCGGAGTCTTGAAACGAGGTCGTGAAGGGCGTACTTGGCGAAAAAGAAACTTTGGTAACAACAATTATTCAAGACCGAGGTCCTACACCGCTTAAATCTGGTTCATTGCCATTATTTTACTTCAAGGTGCGAAAGGGAAGGCGCCGTGAAACATATTTAGTCAAGTCACGTGCTTTGCGAGCGCCATGTGCAAAATAAAATGGCACAAAAACAACTCGATCAAACAGCCAGACGTGTAATTCGAATCCCACGGACATTTAAAACACATTCACCTCGATAAAATGTCGTTGACGAGGACTGGAAATCGTGGAAACTCTTTTCGCAGTTTTAGATGAACTAAAGGCGGATCGAAACCCGATCATTGAGTTTGTAAACACTCATTGCAAATTCATGTTTTGAAATTTAAATCGCTCCATCGGGTCACGTCTCGAGCGATGCGGTTCGCGAAGTATGCCTTTGAATGTCTGTTTTATGTATAAATGCGGTGAGATATATACCGCAACAGACTGAACTCTTGTCGCTCGATAGAAACTACTTGACTGAGTTTTGAGCACATTTCCAGTTGTTAATGTCAGTGAGACGACCTTTAAGATGAAAAGTACCTTTCGATTCCTTTTATTTTTTGTCAACAAGCCGTGACTAGTTCACCAACCGCAACACACGTATCGTATACGATAAACGAGGTTTTGTTTTACGAGTAAAACGTAGCACAACCTGATGCATTGCGTGAAATATGCAAATAACCTCTCTGTAAATAACAATGTATATTTGTACAAAGCATTCAAGGTCTAGCTTTCTCGGTTTGTGAATGAGCAGACACATTATGCAAAGTTCGTTGAAAAAAATGATTTATTTGTAAAAGTGCGCCCTAAGAGAATTATCAACCTATGTTAAAACAGGAAAAATCTCCTTTCTAAAAGAAAAACGATCGAAAAGAAATGCGTCAATGCTTTGGATGTTGGTGTTATTTTCTCATCTTTGTATTTCTATTCTAATTCAAATCAAGCCGCGTTAATGAAGAGAAAATTATGTATATCGTTTTCATCGCGTCTGCGGACTGAGCCGCTAATTCCATCTCGTTCTAAAATACGGTAATGGTGTGACTACTCAAGAGGGCTTTGCTCACTCACAGCGAGAGAGAGACCTTTCAATTAAACAGATAATTATGTAGAAAAAATAATATAATATATAAAATACATACTAAGTTAAAAAAAAACAGTCCCAAAACATACCTATGCCTGTACATAACACAAAAAAAAACCCGACAGAAGATTATGAAAGATGTCAGTCTCGTCTGCTTTCATCTTTTGTACTTTCTGCTTTTTTTTTTTTCTATTATATTTTATTTTCTATATATTTTATTTCATGAACTACTGAAGTGTCGGTCTATTCGACAGCAGAATGCACCAAAGTATTAACAGCTCTTGTTATGTTCTGTCCATCGTTTTTGGCTAGTTCTAGTCAAGATTCAGAAAAGGCGCCCGGTGAATAAATTGCCAGCTGGTGTTAATCTGCGGATTGCTTGGGATATAATTCCGCTTCGTCTATCTTTAAAACACTGTTACTTTTTGATGCAAATTTAGACCATGTAAAAACGCTTAAGTTATGTAAGCCCTTAATTTCTGAAAAATCTAAATTGATCAAAAATTTTCATATCAAAACGGTCATTTTTCCTAGTTTTTGTATTTCAGCGTTCTGTCAAAAACAGAAACAACGAGGAAAATGAAAGAACAACTGGCTTGTGCGATGTGTGTGTGTTTTTTTAGCGGTGGTGATTAACTGATTGAATAGTAATATTGCCACAAATCTCAAATTTCACTTTTCAGTAAAATCCGCGGAAATGAATTGAGGTGGCAAAAGCTATTTTCAAACTTGAAAATCAGCAAATATATGGTGGATGTATGATATGGAACGGTGAACGTGCTAGTCAAGGGAATTTACTTATTTGTTAACTTGGAGATGTTTTCTTCGATTTCGGCTGCAAGACGGTCATATTAATCATTGATCATTGTGGCTGGGGCGCAATAAAAACTGAGATTTGTGGCTTATAAATATGGCCGGAATACTAATAGGCAGGCCCCATATCCAATTGTTCCTGCGGCAACCACGCTTGCCGCCAAAAAATTGTAAATGTATCATGTCGGCCCTCAAGTACAAGTGACAATTTCATCTATTTTTCAGACGGCGGTTTGCACCGTTACAAGGGAAAAAGACTAAACATGATGATCGGACCTGCAATCGCTTATTTTCTGTTGCTGGAGAATACTTAGCTTCTGCCATTGCCTGTCTATAATGCAGCTGCCCGATTATGCATTATGCACAACAGAATCTGGCCATTTGGCAGTGATGTTTCTACGAACGTAACAAGGGGGCATGGCAAAAGAATAAGAGATATACAAAATAAATAAATATAATTAATTTTAGTAATGGAAAGGTTTCTGTGGTAAAACAAACACACACACACAGCGCATATACTACACGTGCAGCGGCTACAATGGCAGGAGCTGTGACTGGTAAATGCCAGACTGCGCGAGAAGGCGAGACTTGCAATTTTCTTCGCAAGCCCAAAACATTTCAACTGCGAGACCGATACTTCAAAGTGTTTTAAATGCAACCTTGAGACGTTCGGACGTCATTCAAGCTTATACCCGGTATATATATATATAAAACAAATACTTTCTTCAAGACTTTCTTGGCCTTGAAAAACCGCACATAACCGCTAAAAAAAACGGAATTGCGAGACCCGTGAAATTCGGCGAAAATTTCGCGAGACTCGTGGTTTTTGAGCCAGGACCATTCGCCATCCCTAATGGCGACCTCCTTGCACAGATAATGCCGCCGTTGCATCAAAGACAAGCTCAAAGGTCGTCAGATCGATCACGCTACAATTATCAAAAGAACCATAACTTAAGAGCTCGTTGGTGCTAAACACATTAGGTAGATCAATTCTGAGCATGCGTGCCGGTGATAAGCCACAACCACAACATTACCTTAATGTTCTTGTCCCTGGTCTTACTTGTTGTCTACCAAGAGTACACGCGCCCTGGACAAGACAATTTATTTGAGTAAATGATGATCAAAGGAAGTCAAGAAACGCCGCGGATAAAAAATTGTATTCCAGATCAACAAGAACTGTGACGTTGAATGAGACACTTTACCAGCGAAGAAAATGCAAATCCTTATTCAACTGATTACTGGGAGGTAAACAGAAGGAAGGTGTTTACAATCAGTATTCAAATATCCTCGACGGCCTGCGCCGCCCGTTTACAATGACAGACAGACACACATAAGGACATATTTTTTCGTGATTCTATAGCTGTTATACTTGAAATTTGTAATTAATAAAATTGTATTCTGGCGAAGCTGAAAAAAGAAATAATCTTCGTATTCTTGAGACAAATGAGCAAAGAGCGCGTTTGCGTATTGTGTTATTTGATGTTCACCAAATCGACTGACACATGGTAGAATTAAGCTCTTTCGTTTGGATGATTTCATCTGATTACTATTAATATATGGGTATATATTTTTGTATCGATAACCACTTTGTTATTAACGAGACAGACAAATGATAGGAGACGCCTGCACCTTTTTTTTGTTTTTTTTTTAACGGGTAATGCAATTTGTCGAAAGAAAACAAGAATCTTTATTTACATACAAGAAGAGCAGTTATTGGGAAAGAACAAAATATTGACTAAACTGTTCCCTTAGGGTAAACATGAGAATTTCCTTCTACACAATGGTGACAAAACTAAACAAATTCGCCAGCAGAAACACAAGATAATAGTGATGGCTACAACAATGCGCATCCGTTAACGAAACGATCTAGGGATAAGTCGCTGCCTCTAGCTTTCGAGCATGCCTTAATTTCCATCGCTCTTCTCCAATAAGTATCCAACTCTAGAATAATTAACGTCCGTTAGTTCAGCACGAAAGGATATCTGGGATCACCTGGAGTAACATTATGCTAGCTCTCATCGAGCGCTGAATCAGAACGTTGAAGCCAGTAATTTGGTTTTCCAAAGATAACAAGGGCAGATAAAAATTGATCTTTAGCTAATGAGTTTTTTTCCGAAAGCGCGAATTCAATTTACCGTACAAGTTTTCAACCTTGCCCCGGTTGTTCGAAGGCTGGATAAGGCTATCCACCGGATAAATCGCTATCCAGTAAATAAGTGTTACAAAACAAACCACGCTATCGGCTGGATAGTGATTTATCCGGTGGATAGCGTTATCCAGCCTTCGAACAACCCGGGCCTGGCCTCATGATAGTTTTAACCAATCACAGCTCTAGTCTGTTGCTGGTGATCTGATCTGCCATTTGGTTGAAAATTATTTTAACCCAACGCTGGCTTAAGAGTTAAGGGTAATATCCACATTGCGTTCAAAATCACTGCAGTCGTTAGACTGTTCACACTAGTCTTGTGTTGTATGTGCAGGTTAAAGTGTCTGAGGGACGAGTTTGTTTTGATAACTTGACGATTTTTTTTTTTCTTTACTTTTTAATCTCCGGTGCTGGTTTCAAATAAAATTACTTTTGTCTCTCATTTGTCGCGCTGTTAAGTCAAAGAAATTTGGACGTAGTTAGCAGCTGGTTAAAATTGTCCATTCGGATGGCTAACATTCGCACTGCTCGAAATTGAATGTTGAAATTGTGCTCTGATTGGTTGAAAACTCTCAGGTGGTTCCGGTTAAATTCGTTGCACTGTAGTATAGAGGTCCCGCCATCCACAGGACAACGACAAACAAAACCAGAATCAGTAAATTCTCAAATGCCGAATCAACACTAGTTTCCTGTGCGGTCATATTGACACACACACAAAGATAGTACAGTTATTGTGGCCCATTAACGGTGATTGAGCAAGGGTCGCTAAACAGTTCACAGTGGCCATTTGCTGTCATAGCGCGTACGGCAAAATGATACGAAGCTCCTGGGAGAAACTGAGTCATCGTACAAGCCATAGGAAGAGCGAGAGCATCCACGATACCCAAACTTTCCCAATCGGCCAAACCTCCCGCTTCAGTGGCAACCGACATCACGTACAGTTCATATTTGACAACTTTTGATTCGTCTTCGCGGTTTGTTAAATCCCATGACAAAATAATTCCACTGTCACTTTGTTCTACACTAAGAACAGGTTTTATAGAGTCCAAATGGTTACTAACTTTGTCATCCTCTTGGTCTTCAAGGCTACCTCTGGCTCGGGCCTGTGAGTTTAGCCTGTCTTCCGGTGTATAAAGCTGACCAGAATCATCTTGGTGAGTGATTGACAACGTTTGGTTGCATTGATTCTCTTTCTCTGTACATATTTGTAAACCGACGGTGTCATTATGGGAATTATGGGAGGGCGTGCTCCCTGGTAAGGGTTGAGCGGGGGACGACTGATAACTACTGCCTCCCTGACACGCATCTTCTTTAGGCGTGACCTTGCCAACGTTTTTCACATTAGAATCTTGAGCACATCCCAATTGCGCACCACTGACTGTTAGAGCAAGAGCGTTGTTATTTGTTTTGGATTCGCCACTAGAATGAGTTACGCACTGACGTTCTGGCCAAGCTTCATTTGTTAGTGTTATAGATGTATTAGGCGTGGTAGGAGTTGATAGAGAGGCATTTCTTACAGCTGGTTGTCCATTCTCTCTACCAGACAAGGATGATAGTTTTCGTACTACGTTTGGAGAATTTGTTTGAGTACCATTTTGCGTTGAGGGCATGGATGAGGTAGAAGGCCACATCGGGCTCCGATTGGACAGTAAAAAACTGGCATTCGTGCTGTTTCTTAGCGGGACAGCTAACTGTGAGGCCTGCAACCCATTCAATAAGCCGTCTATCAATTGGTTAGGGCGCAAATGCCATTGGCTAATTTGTGCTGAAGGGATTGGGACGTTTTGAATTTGGTGAGCTTGCGGTTGCATCTCCTGGTGAGGAGGAGGACACTCAAATGGTTTAGTGGACTGTGTTTGACTGGGAGCAGCTTGTACAGAGTGGTAATTTTTGGAACTCGTCGCATTATTGAAACGGACTACTTGTCCAGGAACAAGCGTTTCATTAGGACTTCTATTTGGCGTTGAAAATTGAGGGTTGTATTGCCAGTGTGGCTGTGAACTTGGATGTGGTTTGGGGTGTATCCTGGTTTGATGGAGCTGATTTGGTGCACCAGGTGGAGGCTGCAAGAAGCCTGCTCTTTGCTGATAGTGCATTAACCAGGAAGGTTGCAGTTGTTGTTGGTATTGTTGGTAATGCTGTGTTTGCTGGTATTGCTGTTGTCTTTGCTGTTGTTGTTGCTGTTCTTGTTGTTGTTGTTGTTGTTGTTGTTGCTGCTGTGGTGGTGGTGGAGGTGTTGGTATTGGAAGTGGTGATTGTTGTGGCTGCTGATGTAAAAGCCGCTGCTGTGGTTGAAGTTGTTGCTGTTGTCGTTGCTGATGCTGGAGTTGTTGTTGATGATGAATGTATCCCTGAACACCTAAGGTGCTATTTTTATAGGGAGCAATCTGCTCGTTTGGATTGTAATGTACTTGACTCTGGAGAGGATGACCGTGTGGCTGCTGATGAAAACCGGTCTGGGCCATTTGGTTCGGGAACCCTATAGTTTCTTGCTGACGAATAGGAACTGGTCGATCGAATGATTTTCTCACTGGGACGGGACAGTTCTGTGCTCCCATTTGGTGTGGCACTAACTGAGTGGGCTGTAAAGGTGGCGGCAATTCAAACGATTGCTTGTGACTAGCATTTTCAGGCGCTAGATGTGTGTTTCCGGTTTGATTTGATTGTTGGGCAGATCTTGGAAAGTTCAGTGGCCCTTTGGAGAGATTCTGTTGGTACTGATAATTTGAAGTCGATGAGGCTATTTGATTGGTAGATGCTGCTGCTGAAAGAGAGTGCTCAGAGTTCAGCGATGGTTGTGTGACTGGAAGACATTGCTGCTGTGAAAAAGCTGAGGGTGAAGCTGAATGAGTTGCAACTCCCTGAACATTAGCTCGTGGTACGTTGGCAGATACCACCAATTGATCCTTATCGTGTTCTAACTGGCTATGGCTTTGTTGCTGCTGACATACAGGCGTTGGAGAAATGTAACCTTGCCTTTTCTCTGAATTTTGGCTTCCAGTTGCATTTCTTTTGCTGGAGTCTGGGGAACAACATGGACAACCCAGAGGAGGTCTTCGACGTCTAGGTGCTGTAATATCCTGGCTATTGTGAAATTCACTTGACTGAGAGGTAGTCTCACCTGTGAATCGCGAACATTGCTTCTGTCCTAAAGCTGGGGTTGAATCTGCCTCGGCTCTGCAATATTGTTTCACGTTAGGGTACCAGTCGGGTAGCATTTCATGAAAACCACGGATACGATACTGGGAGTTTGGTCTGTTTGCAGGTGGTATGTTTTCTGGCTTGGGTTCGCCTCCTTTGGTCTGAGCCTGGTCTTGTTGGGAGATTTGTGCAACAGTCTCATGACATTGGTCTCGAGAGGTGACTTGCTGGTCGTTTCTAACGCCACTTTGCTTCGAAGTAGCGAGGGTATTTCCACTCTGACTCTGTATAGATACCAGTCGTGTTGGTGAGTCATTTTCGTTATTTTGCAGTGGAACGTTGTGAGGTGCATGATAGGTTGACTGGGTGTTACGATCACCTGGTCTCGGATGATTTGAAGTCGCAGGATGAAGTTGAGGAGGTTGTGGTACTTGAGTTGTTTGCTGGACAGCCGTTTGACTAATAATCGCAGTGGAAGGAGGTACCCGCTGAGGTCGGACGGTAGCGATGCGATGTATTGGCCCGGTACTGGTTTGTTGTATGTACACAGGAACACTGCCTGAACAGGGCACTGTCATGCCCGACAGTTGGCCTTGCATTCCGACGTTGTTAGCAACTGCACAATTCTTTAGCATATTATTTGTCACTGAATTTTGTATGGGTATGGTTGTGGCTTGCAAAGAACTGGCTTTGTTTCCTTGAGAAATGGGCCTTCCATTTGACATGTGGCCAAGAAAACGATGTTCTGGAAGTATGAATGTCTCGCGACAGTGTACAGGTGGATGGTGATAAGGCGTTCTAGGCACTAAGCCGTCACCGGAAGTGACATACTGTATCTTGGGGAGCGAGGGGTTAGCCTGGCTCCCTTGTGTAGAATGAAATGATGTCATTATTTGCTGACAAACTGCTGGCGAGTTTTGCATAGGTTGAACGTTAGAGGATGCACCACAAACGTTTACTATGACAGGTCCGTCCTCGGAACTGCATGACGGCCTCCGTTCCTCTGAAGCAGTTGCCGCAGGCTTCTCTGCGCCGTGACAAGCAGTCCAAGCCCGACTCAAAATCTAAAAACAAATAGCAGGAGGTAAAACACAAAATTTCCAGTAAGTTTAAGTGTAGATACCTCAGATCCAAAGAAAGGTCAGGTAATGCCATCTGTTCATTTCCTATTATTCTTCTATTCTTTTTTTGCTTTGTTCTATATCGGTTTTGATTTGTTTGTTTGCTATTTTTTTCAGACATAAACGCTCTAAATAGATTTGAGCAGAAATAATCAAAAAACCTCTTCTGTAAAAGTCTACGGTATTATGTGGATGTTACAGGTCAAAATGAAATTCAGGTTAAAATGAAATTCCTTTGTCTTTTAATCCTAATTATTCATAGATCATGAATAATTAGGGTTAGAAAACAAAGGAAATTGAGAATCAAACTAGGTTAAAATCATTTTAACCTGAATTTCAGTTTGACCTGCAACATGGACATACCGAAGGACACACTTACCATTCCCATAGAGACTTGAGTACCTCGAGATACAGTCCTAGCCGTCCTGTTCTCTCTCTGAAGACAAAAAGCACGTCATAGAGTTTATGCTCTATCTTCCGTCAATGTAACAGTTGATAGCAAACTTACATCTCGATCGAATCCGTAACGACGTTTTCACGGCAGCCATATTAGTGTTTCCAAACAGCGTCAAACAACATGTCATTTAACGGCATGAGAACAGAAATCATTTTCCGAGGGGACTAGTTCAGTTCTCTTACAACATGATCGCCGCAACATCGTGCAAAAAATAAAACTAAACGCTCTACCTGTACTTACGTAATAACAATAGTTAGTATATACTAAAACAGTGGATAGTGTTAAACGCGCGCGCTGATTGGCTCGTCAAACTCCGGATATCCTGTGCTATTTACCTCCGAGCAACTCAAGAGAAAATGGCGTCCTGTTTGCAGCCGTGACAAGTGAAGAAATCGTCCAAATTAATTCTTTTGTGGTGTATATTATCTCACTGTTTTAGTATATACTAAAACAACTATTCACCTCAGTGTCGGTGGCTAGCGGTGGATATTTACCTCGCCGCTTCGCGGCTCGGTAAATATCCACCGCTAGCCACCTCCACTTCGGTGAATAGTTGTTAACTATTGCTGGTAATATTGTGGCAAATCAGCGTGCAAACTGCAAACGAGTTTGTGCTAAATTAGACCTTTGTTACTCTTTTAGCAGGATGCACGATTTCCGTTGCAATCAGGTTGTCGGTAGTCGAAACTATTTCTGGGAAATGAATCTTAGCCTCATTGATGAAGCTTTCAAGAACATTAACAATCACCGTCAAGTGTATCTCACCTCGCTGTAGAGATTCATAATGGATGTCTCAAGTCTGTCGGCTTTATCCTCCAACTGCATGTTTCTCCGCTCAAGAATCGCCACTTTACGCCGTAAGGCTGATACAGTTCCGCTGTAAATTGCTGATTGTTGTAGTTTTAACATGCGTTTCGCCACCAAGTCTTTCAGCATCTGAAGATCAGATCAATTATCAGTCATTTAAAGAAGTTGTCAGTCGTGCGTCTAGTAAGCCTAACCTTTTAATACCAAATTGCACAGGTAAAGCTGACGTGTTAGACTAATTAGCGATCTTACCATGGTTCCTTTGATACACCATGATGTGAGTGATCTTGGATCACTGATCCTGATCCAGGTCACCAAAAAAGAAAACGCCCATAAGGTAGACCAAGGGCTATCTATTGAACTTATATCTCAAAATAATAATAACAATTTGCGTTATTACAACGAAACCCCGGGCGGGGAGCTCTATCTACCCCACCCTTTGTACCACGGTTGGGGTATGAGTTTGTGTGTACGTCTGAGGGTTGACAGCTTTTTCGCGTCCTCTAGAAGACTCTCCTGCCGGACATCATACCTTGCGAAATCGTCGTTTGAAGAAATCACTTTCATCGCTTATTATATCACTGGTTTGTGTCGCGCCTAACCGTCCTTGATCAGACATCTCGTTTGTAAAGACACTTTGATTGGAACTGTTGGTATCTCGTCTGTGAACACCCCTGAATGGATTCTTTAGGTTGCTAACTGGTTGTCCTTCAGGGCTTTGTGTTTGAAAGTCAGTAGATGCCTTCTCTTTGTGCTGAGATGATAGCCGCTGTACTAAAAAGCGCTGGCGCGAACTCCTTCGAACTCCTGACGTGTCTGTAATGGAAGACGCAGATTCCAGAGAGGCAGACGCTTTAGTTACATGACTTTGGTCTTCTCCTTCAAATGACTCCTGATTCTCTCGTGGGACAGAACAAATCTCATTGCCTTGGTTACCGTTTGTTGTTTGTACTTGTAAGTTCCCTTCATCTGATGTACAATGTTTCGGCAAAATTTCCTTTAAGGAATTTTCGCTGTCCTGTTGCAACGTCACGCAAGTAAATTCTGGTGTTTCGTTATAATCTACTGGCTCTTGCTTGATCCTGTGCAAAATGTTTGCATCCAAGTGTACAACAGCATGCCCTTCTATTGTCTCTTCTGCGCATTCTTCATCTGCAACAAGGAAGGGAGAAATGAAAGACATAGATTTTAACTGTGGTTTAAATATATAAATAAGGATCTTCTCTGATCTTCACAGTGAGACCACCAAGGATCTGCCGCTTCCTAAGCATCCTCCTTCCCCCCCCCCCCCCCCTTCTCCTCACCTGTAGTTAGTGTATATAACTTCCATGAACATATTCCACAGCCCACCCTTCCCTCCCAGAGTACTTAGGCGAAGTTATAGATGTTTATAGAGAATGAATATACTCACCAGTCCCTCTTGGTGTTACAAATCTCCTGAAAAGTAAAGATAAAAAAGTAACGTGACTTTGCCATATAAAAAACACCTTTGTATAGACTCTTTATGGAGTTAAAGTCCACTCCGAAGGAGGGGTGGAAAGGTTCACCCACGACAAAACAGCTTAATAAATATGATCGCTTTCACTTATTGGGAACAGCAACCAGATCAAAGAACAAGGATGGGTTCGATTGCTGAGGATTTAGATGAAATGGAAGGGATTGAAAACCTTGGAGTGTTTCCTATTTATAATGAGCTTTTCTATCAAATTCTATATTTCAATGCAAAAATAACGTATATCTAATTGCAAAACACCCTCTTTACGTTCATACTCAAAACCCCTTTCCGACCCTAATAAATGTATTTAGCGTTTGATGTGCGTAACTACGTACCTTCTTTTATTGGGAATTTCAACAGATTCCATGTTGTGAGCCTATGTTACAGTCACGGATTCCTAAGAACAAATCAAAAACATTACCGCTGACTTGAAAATTTTTGCAGGGTCTTGATTGACCAATCCCGGGCGACCAACATTCTTTTATTAAATCATGGGACGGTGTAACCTGTTTGTAGTCTTTCTGCATTATCATCCCGCCGGTGACCAGACATTACTAGTCAATGATAAACAAAATCAATGAGTATTCAGCAGATTAATCATTGAGTATTGCCAAAACTCAATGAGTAGCCAGTGACTAATTGAACACCAAAAATGTTGAGGAGCATCGATAACCCCGGCGTATCTAATGGAACATGCGATTACCGAACTCCTATATTTTGCGGAAATTTTGTACGGTGAGCCGTCCCCCTAATCCCCCGAATGTAACATCTGCATAATACCCCATAATAGCCACGAGGTCGGGGACATTTCTACTGAAGGTCGAATTACTACTAGTTTTCAGTACTTAACTGTCGTTTTGTTTTCTTGTACATATGTATAACCGAACATTGACATTCAATTTGTTATTTGGACGTTTTTCTTTTAATCCCATTCAATAAAGGATGATTATGATAACTCCTGCGTGATTAAGTTATCAAGAAATGGATTCCAAACGAAATCGAATAAGATTGAGTTCGATTGGTTCGAAAGGTTCCTTAATCGAACTCACAGCAAAATATCATTCTAAGCAACATATGGCAGTCTGCGGCCTCTCCCTACATCAAGGAAGCGCAGAAAGCCGCAAAACTCTTGAACAAAAATTTATTTTCAAATCGGCACTCTTAATCCTCACGGTATTCATTCAACTAATTCATTCTGTTGTTTGTCACGTTGCCAGGCACCAACCAATAGCGTAGCTCCATATTTCTGTATATAAACAACACACAACCCACAATTCCTTGATTCGCTCCGACGAAGGGCTAACGCTCGAAACGTCAGCTTCCGAATGTCTTTACGGTGGCCAATTCACATTATCAACCCAGTTGATAAAACCAAATTATCACAGCAAAATAGATGTATATTTTGTTCGATTACCGAATTCAATCGAACGAATGGTGTTCGATTGGGTTCGATTGAATTTTGGTTCGATATTGTTCGATTAGATACGCCGGGCGATAACTCACTGATTCATTTGATTACTCATATTGATGTTTTCATTGATTATTCATCCATGCCATTGATTATCCATTGATTATCCATTGATTAGACAATGAGTGCCTCTGTAATTCTGCGATCTCCAGAGATTGGCGCTTGAAGCGTTGTTCAAGAAATCAAGATACCGCCTTTACAGGTGTAATAGAAGAATTCACGAAACTGAATAGACTTGATTCAAGAACAGTAAAAGTTTGGTTCAACATCAGAAGACAGCGATGCCGCGACGAGCTAGAATCCAGCATATTGTGGGTATCATCTGAATCAAGTCAGTTTGAAATCAACAAAACGTGTTGCTCTTTTTATGCCATTCGAAGACCCCCGATGAGTAATTAATGACAACAATGACTGATCATTAATCAAGGACTAGAAAATTTGTGCCAATACGTTATTACTCAATGAGTAATCAGCTGATTAAAGGCCCACATTCTTTGGCCTCGGGCACGAGTCGTGGAGGAAACCCGCGCGAACCGTTTGAGTGCCTTCAGCCAATCAGATAACGCGTTTGAACAATGCGGCTTTTCAAAATTTAAACAAACGATCGCAATGACTCTTGCATGAAAGTGGGCCTTAAATCATTGATGTCATCGATTTGTTATCTCTGACGCTGAACGCTCGACGCGTGAGGTGAGCGCGAGAATGTAAGGTGGGGTGTAAAAACTATTCCCCTCACACGCTCCCCTTGTACTCTACGATTGCGTCGCATGCAGTTGTTTTCGCGAACGTTTTCTCGCTTTGAGAAAATCTTGCGAGGTTATAAATACTCTAAAGGCAAAGTCACGAGGCCATAAATAGCATCCCCGGATACAGCAGACTATTACCAGAAGTGCTTTTGGTTATAGCCACAATCCAAAGAAAAAACAATGCGCGTAAACACAACAGTTCTCTAAACATTACAGTAATTGCACAAATTCCAACAAACGCGAGAACTCCGGAGTGGGATATTTGCTTTCGTTTGTGAAAATAAAAACATGGAATCGACTAATGCATTATGGACTTGTCCATTTTACAGAGGTAGAAACTATAGGTATCCCCACAGAATGGGGGTCTCCCCACGAACGGGGCGTGTTGTGTCTCACGGAATAAACCTGACTCGAATCACAACCACAACTTGGTTTAATCAAACATGGCAGTTCGATACAACAAGGTTACGCACATGGCATGCGTGCACATATAGTGATGACAAAATCCGCAGACCAGTTTGTGCGACATAGCAGAGCGCACGTCTGAAATTTCGAAAAGAACCCCCAAGAAGCACCAAGATTCTGTTAAGTGGGTGTGGCTCGAATTTTTTTTTCACCCCTGAGAGGTACAAATTCTAAAACAATATATCAACTGACTCTCTCATTATTTTTGATAGCGATAAAGACGATTGCTTGGAATACTTCTTACTTGTTAAGTTGATTATCAAATATCTCGTGCCGTATTTTTACAGCTCAGTATCCCTAAAGGTCCCGCGAAACCTACTGCTGGGGACATTTTGAGGCTGAACACCCTATGAGGTATCAAAACGGCGAGTTTTTAACCCCTAAAAGGTACGACGACCACCATCCCCCTCCCCCCCTCCCCACTCCACTTCTCCTGCGGGTGTTGTCCGTTCTATCAGATTCACCAGTCTGACCAGCGGTTGTGAAAAGGAGCGATTCTTGGTTTTCACGTGACGTCAGAAAAAACTAAAATTAAACTAAAATTAAAAATTTTAAGTTTTTACCTTTATGGGGTAAAAGGCATTTTTAAACGAATATCTGCTGGCCTGTCTTCAGCTCGGTAGACTGCTTTGTTTTGGTTTTTTCACAATGCGTGACATCGGCATTGTTTCTGGGTAACATGTTACGTGCACCAAAATATCGATTCGCCTTACGTTTTCGAGTTCTGAGTAACCAATATGTTGAGAGAAGTGCCTATGCGAATGTTTTCTAGTTTAACAGAGAGAATAAATGTTGTGGGAGAGCCAAAGTAGACTCCAGATGTTTACACTGGTTTCCGGCCGCCATGTTGGAGTCCCTCAGACGGGCTCCAACATGGCGTCTTCATACTAAACCCTGTAATTTTCAGTGATACCTTTTGCCGAATATCTCGAGTTCGGAATATCGCACATCCCCGAAACTTTGACACGTTGTTTATTTATTACCCTTCTACGATATTTCAATTTTTTGACTCAATTTATTGAATGGTAAGCGATTTTATTTTTCACTTGCGTGATAATTTAGCTTACTTGCGTGACGTGAAAACCACCAATAGTTCCTATCAAGCCGAGAAGAATGGCTCTTTTTTCTATTCCTTTTCCCAATACCCCAACATAATTGAAAATCTATAGGAGAGAAGTATGCCAACGAACCTATATGTCACATTGGAACGGTTTCCGACTGACTGTTCCGATTGGTGAAAGTCAACCTCCTTGAAACGTGGTCCTTTTCCAGTCAGACCGAACCGTTCCATCTGATCTCGAAGCGGAATTTCCAGAATTTTTGGGATACAGTTATATCACAAATGTAATATGATTTTGCAGTTTTTCTGCGTGTGACCATCTGAACTGTCCGTAATAATGTCCGTATTATGGAGGTACTCCAAATAAGGCATAAGGAAAGGCTTGTCTGTATGACTTTTATTTATAACAATAATAAAGAAAGCAACCAACAAACAGTAACATTTTGATACATCCAACTAACTGCATTAAAACGGGGTAATGAAAGTAATTAGTGGAAAGAATCAATCGTAATTTTATGGCCGGATTGCAAGATAATTGCCAACGAGCCAGCCGAGCGAAGACGCTCGGCTGGCGAGGCGGCAGAGAATAGTGCCGCGCGAAGAATGGCGTATGCGAAAAAATTCTCGATCGAGCTCTGAAAAGTGTAACTGTAAGGTGTAAGATGTAACAATGGCTCAGTTTGAGCCAATTGCAAGGACGGAACTATTCGAGCTATTGTAGTTTTTCCAATCAGGAGGCGCGTTACATCTAGACTTGTCTCGTGGAATAGCATTGTTTTCTTTGCTGTTGTGTTTATCCAACTGTGAACAATTTCATAGTCTCAGAATATATCGAACCAGCGTGTTTCCTTTCTAACTTTATTGAAATGAAAGTTCAATTGGGGAGCGTACCCTTTACAAAACTCTTCTTCTAATCGAATATTCAGGAAAACTGTTAGACAAGAGCAAATCTAAGACACAAAATCGACATGAAAACGAACCAGCGTGTTCACCACGGAATTGAACGACCGTGTTCATGAATCGAAACAGTGTATTCCTTCTCTGTTTACCTATATCGAACTGAAAGTTCCATCGGGCAGCTTTTTTGGAAAGATTGTGTTCACCAGTCGAACCACTAGAGCAAATCCACTGTTGAAATCTAGCATATCGAACTGAAGGTTGAGTCGGCAGTGTTTCCGAACAGAACTGAACGAGCGTGTTTATCATACAGTCGAATCCAGTGTTCAAAACACCAATCGGATCTGTTTTGCGACAGAATTAAACGAGTCGTGTTCATCAATCAAACTAGCGTGTTCACTTTCAGTTTGACTTTGCCCATCATATTGAACTGAAAGTTTGACCGAGCAGCGATACATTCCAATACTCTTGATATTAAGGGATTGCGTGACGAACGTTACCTGCCGGTAAACGCGTTGTAATTTTCTCTCGGTAATGTTTGCAACAGAAGAGAACCAAAAATCCGTTATGCTATATTAATAAACCCCTTATTATAGCACAAATTATTCGCTCGTTGGCACTCTATCGATAGGTATACCTAGTTTATACGGCAAAATACTTCACGCAAATGACCTTTCGACCGAGCTTAACATAAACAGAATTCTTCTATAAACAACACGTCAACTGCACTTTCTGTAATCTGTATTCACTTTGTCAATAGCGTTTATATATTACAGTACTATATATGAACATAGAAACAAATTCCTAAATACTCTATAGTGGACTGGCGGCGAGACCACGGAATTTGAAACCTCGTTTCAAAAGGGTGCAATTTCCTGATGATTATAGAGTCAACAAAATATGATACCCCGAAATGTGAAGACTTGGTTGAATTTCCTGTCTTCCACCGATATGATATGTGATTTGTTGGTGTCATATGACTCTAGTCACACGCCGACATTACTTCTTTCATATAAATATGTTCTTCTACGCCACAAAGTAAATGGAATGTAAAAGAAACGGCACTGCCTGAGCTCGCGTTTTCGAAAAGCTAATTTTTGTTTTGACAACAACGAAATGTCATTGTTTTCTCCCCGTCTCATCTTTCATTCTTCGCTTCTGTTTGCGCTTGTGGTCGTATAAACGTACATTAAATGCGAAGCTCCAGTTGTTTTTATTGTATGGTAGCAGTCCGAAAATAATTCACAAGCAAAACCTTTTAGCTCGAACTCGATAAGTACTTCAACTGCTTCTAATATATCACTGCTCTCCTGGAAATAAATGGATGATCATGATTCATTTAATTTACTTGAAGGGACTGTTTACGAACTTACCAAGTCAACTAGTGTTTCTCCCGCTGCCTTCTATCTTTGTTGCCCTGTTCGCGTCGTCGAATGGACCTTTATGAACAGCGAACGACATATGCAAGTGACATTTGTCGTTACCGCAGTGAGTTTGAACGTTCAACGTGGCGTTTCTACGGTAATTCGAAACCGAGCAAAAGATTATTAGCAGCTCACGGTTTATTTTTGAATTTCATCATGTCATATTATCTTGGATAGGACATGTGTCTGTCATTACCCAAACATGTTTGGTGTACGATTACAAGTCAAAGAGACAAAAGCCTCATCGACAGACTACCCACAAGTAAGAATCTCAACCAAATAAAACCAAATGTAGTGATATCGCTGGTACTCGTTAAGAGATACCACAAAAGACTTTCCGCCCCCTGAAGAGTAACACAAGATTTAAAAGAGATCGCATTACCGATTGAGAGAGCAACCTTTGTTTTGAAGTGTCATCAAATTATCAACTCAGATTGTATTTGTTTCAGCTGTGACAACACTGTACAGTTACTGTACAGGTCACGTGCGTGCTACATCAAAATTATTCCCTCAGATCAAAAAGGCATTCACTTCCTTGACCTCATTGTTTCCAGACTTCTGAATATTAAATAAACTTTCTTGACTGAATATGACAGACAAAGATGATGTCTTCAGGAAAACTCGCTCAAGTCGAAATATTGTAAAACATTGCTTCCCGGGCATTGCTTGTATACACATCTGAAGACTTATTTCAAAGACATATTCTTATTCAATATAATTATTTGCAAGAATGTAATTACCACTGAGGAACCAAATGTACCCGAAATGTATACCAATGTTCCAACTTCTTCATTTCCAGACACAAG
>OZ026606.1:23647572-23685072 GCA_964020085.1 Micromussa lordhowensis
GCCAAATTTGGTGAATCTATTGAAGCACTCGATGGGTATCCGAATCTTATCATCCAATCAAAAACGGCAGGCTCAGTCAGTTTTGAAGACGCGGTTCTTGGTCGCAGTACGCCGGGGCCAAACGACCTTAAAATCGATCATCAAGATGTCGCAAATTTGATTATTTTTCGCATAACTTTAAATGTAGTAAATATCTCGTCGTGAAACTTTGCAAGTGAATAGAGGACAAATGTCCATTTTTTTGACAACAAAATTGACAGCAAATTTCAAATTATGACGTCACAGTTAATGACGTCATTCCATAACCTTGATCAAAAGTGTTTAAATTCCATTTTTTTTGTACTTGTTTAGAAAGAGCACAGCAAGAGGAGTTAAAAGCTGAAAACTGTTTGTTCATATCTCAAAAATTGAAGGAGATATGACATCATTGAATTTTAGAGAAATCTCAATACAAAAACGGTGACTCCCCCCCTCGATAAATATTTTCAAATTGAAGTTGTGATTTCCTGTTAAAAATCTTACTTGTGTTGCATATTGACTGTCCTATATGAGTAGAACCGATGTAACTTAAAAAAATTCCCATCCATGTATTTTCTGCCCTTCTAAGCACTCCAAAACGTATTTGTGACGTCATTAGAAGTGACGTCATCAATTATTTAAACAACAAAAACTCGTTCAAGAGGCCAAAACTAAAAGATCTCAAATGATTCGATTTTTAAAAGCACTAAGTACTCTATATTACCAAATTCTCAGAGTTCCTCGAAGAAAACTGGAGAAAAAAAAATCAAGGCGTTTGATTTAAGAGGAACAGTAAATGTGTCAAAACAATTGCGACCTACTTGTTTTGACTGGCAAAATTTTTTTCGAAACGGACAACGCTGCTAAAAGTCCGTCGTCCTGTCCAAGGGCAGGACAATCCAGGACAAGCCATATTCCCATGCATCTTGTGATTCCATGTAATAATACTCTTTTTGGATTGGCTATTGTGTTTTCCTTTGAGAATAACAAATTTGCATTTTGAGCCAAGAGTTCACGAATTTTCGACTCAAATTTTCCTTGACCTCCAGTACTGAATATAAATGAAATAAGGTTTACAGCACCAAAAGTATGAGAAAAAATGTCAAGGACAAAATTATGACAAATGTATACATTTAACTGAGTCGGTGAATTTTCTGTGGTAAATCGCGGATCGTCACAGGTCGAACCGCTTTTATGCATAACTGTATTAATCATAAAAATTACAATTTCCTCGATAATGATTGGTCTGAAAAAAATTCCCCTTTTCCACTTATTCACTCCCCAAGTTGTTATTGGACAGTTTGTTATCGGACGGTTCAATAAGCCAATCACATTCTAAGTTGTAGTTTAAATAAGCGATCTCATTCAAAGTTCTAGTTTAAATCAACCAATCTCAATTTCGGAATCGATCTCAAGTTCGGAATCAAATTCCGGACAATATCTGTTGCATTCGCTCCCCGAAAAGCCTTTTTGGGACGAATAAAGTATATTTGTATGTATGTATTAAGCTAATTCAGACTTTTCATTTCAGTTTGATAACTTTTAGTGAGGATTTCTGTTTATAATTTCCCTCCTTCATTTCGACGTTAACTAATCGCAAACTCCTCAAAACATAGACCCTTTGCATAAATGGCACCTAACTTTGAATTACAATACTTTGTACATCCTTAGCCTCGTACCTATGTTTCCAGACAAAGGACTTTTTACATGAATGTGAGGCTAAGGATCTATAAGTATTGTTATTCAAATATCGGCCCCATTTATGCAAAGGATCTATTGGCAATGAACAACAATTGAAATTAAAGCAATGATCACACTTAGTGTCCGAGCACTAGTGGCTAGGCACCCGCACAAGATGGTGTCGTGTTCAGACACTTGATACTCTATGCACTCAAATACCATATTGCCCGGGTACCAGGTCAAGACCTTGTACTCGCGCACGGGCGCCTTACCAAATTCTGGCGTGGGTTCTTGAAGAAAGGTATGTTTACATTAGAGCCCAGCGAGAATCGTTCTCGGGCACCGTGCTCTGGCACCAATTGTGAACGCAGCGTAAGATATTGATCAGCCTTTAATCGTGAATTGTAAACAACCTGGCCCGGAACGATAATAATAAACTTCGACACGCGAATAAGACCGATTGAAGCAGACAAGGCTGACAAACCAAGAAAATACATACAAATTCAACGATCCCCAATATTCCAGGAATTGATTTTGCATACTCCCAGTCGGTCAGTTCTGTGTTCCCTCCAGCTGCTCCATCGGCAGGTTGCTCCTCGGGTGCTCCATCGCCAGGTAGCTCCTGGGGGGTTAGGTCGGATTGAGCTGCAGTAGCTCCTTGGTGTACTTCCTGAGCTGCCATCTTTGTAATGAACCTCTAAATTAAATAGAACATGAGAAACTGTTAAAAGTGCCAGAGACCAATACAGTGTACTTTATTGCGGCAAGCGAGTGACTTCATCAGAGTCAGATCACGTCTAGAGGACTTGTGCTTTATTATCAGGAAAAGAAGACAAATTTTGGGCAAATGACATAATTATGTAAGATAATTTGGTTTTATCAACTGGGTTGATAATGTGAATTGGTCACCGTAAAGAGATTCGGAAGCTGACGTTTTGAGCGTTAGCCCTTCGCTCCGACGAAGAGCTAACGCTCGAAACGTCAGCTTCCGAATCTCTTTACGGTGACCAATTCACATTATCAACCCAGTTGATAAAACCAAATTATCTTGTAATACTCCCACCGACGCAGCACCACACTTTCTTTAGAAACTTGCCCCCTTTATTCGTTTGACATAATTATGTAACAGAGTTTAATTTTTTGACCTCTCCTTGACAAATAAATGGTCCGCAATGAGTACATGTGTTGGCTTTGACATTGACAAGAAGTATGATTGAACTTTATTGTCATATTTTAACATTCTTTTGTTTTGATATTTATCTATCCAACAAGAAAATGTTTACATTGATCAATACGTGTTTCGTTTCAGGGCAAGGAAGCAAAATCCTCCAAATTTAAACACCCCAAAAATTAACGGAAGCCCCTATGTATGGTTAGAAAGGTTTCTGTTACAATAAACATTCATACTGCTTTCTTGTGAAATATATACTGCAATACCGTTGGTGGCAAACTGTATCAATGAGACAGTGTTTTGTTGTGCATGGTAGGGGTAGGATTTTTGTTTTGTTGTTATTCAGTTCCTTTTACCCAATAAGTTATTATAGTTATGTGATTTGCCTTGACTTCGAGAAGGGGAAGGCAAAAATTTACATTTTTAAAGAACTCAAAAAAGCTGACGAAGAGTTGTTAAACATAGTGATCGACATTTGAAACACAAAATATTTTAAAAGAACTAAAACTCGGATTTATTTCAAATAATTTTTTAAAGACATGTACTTCTGTTCACATCTAGTTAACAATTTGACAATTTGACAAAACCTGTTAACACAAAACTTGTACGGTAAGTCAGCTACTGTGAAAACTGTTGAGCTCTGTTGGTTACTGCTCAAGTTTTAGCAACAAATAGCTTAACTAAGACTGTCTATTATCCAGGTGCTGTAGTGGTGACACAAGATAATAATATATTTATCGTCCATGCTCTCGCTGCAGTAACAGTGCTTTCAGCTAAAAACGATTTGTATGTTCAATCAACTCATAATGCAACCAGCGAACAATGTTCAACTGACTTCAAGCTCTTAAAAGCACTGTTACTGCAAAAATACAACGAGCGAATAACGGTCAACTGAAAGCACTGTTGCTGCAGCGAGAGATGGACGATAAATATATTATATTGTGTCACCACTACACGTGCTCCCAGTCAGCCGGATTAATTTCCCGCCGTCTTAGGTGATAGAGACCTTAAGCACCAGGACGGGAGGTGACGACGGCGACGGCACATCCGCGTAAAGGCTGGGGCGAGACCGACGTCGCGTTGCAGTCGCCTGAGCATGTTAAGCAACACTGCGACGGCAACTTCCCGCCAGTTTTCAAAAAGGAAAACACTTCTTGAATGCAGCGAAAACATGGCGTCGTTTGCAAAAGCTAGAGACGAGTTGCTGGTAGCTTATGACGAGGGAACAATAGACGATGAAGAATTCGTCCTTTTATGGGAGCAAAACGTTTCAAAGAACCCTAGTTTCCCATTTAAAGACTACGAAAAATTTGACCTAGAAAGCATGGATCCTGTGGAATGCAAAGCTGAATTTCGATTCGAGAAGAATGATCTTCCTTCTCTTGCTGAGGCACTCCAAATCCCCGACACCTTTTTCTGCCAACAACGGAGTGTGTGTGATGGCATGGAAGGTTTGTGTATGGCGCTAAAGAGATTCTCTTATCCTTGTCGATACAGCGACATGATTCCTCGCTTCGCCAAACCTGTGCCAGTGCTTTCTATGATAACAAACACAGTACTGGATTTTATCTACAATATGCATGGCCATCGCATCACGCAATGGAACAACTTTTTGTTAGACCAACTAAAGCTGGAACAGTACGCAGTTGCGGTTGCAGAGAAGGGGGCAGCATTGGATAACTGCTATGGATTCATTGATGGTACTGTTAGGCCCATATGTCGACCTCAAGATAACCAAAGAGTTGTCTACAATGGCCACAAAAGAGTACACGCAATCAAATTCCAGTCTGTCACTGTACCATCTGGAATGATAGCTCAGATTTATGGCCCAGTAGGTAAATATCAATCTGGTTGATTTCCTCAATTCATGATATTCCTATGGCTAATACAGTATTTCCATGAACTGTATCTTACCACCCCTCCCTTTTCACCGCATCCACTGTAGGACCCTTTGAAGATTCTGTTGACATCTATAAAGCAAAGTACTCAACTCCAGTTTATTTTCCTTTACTCTAGAGGGCAAGAGACATGATGCAGGCATGCTGGCTGATTCTAAACTCCTTGATCAGTTAGAGAGAAATGCTTTTTCTACTGCCGGTAGGCCCTTGTGTTTATACGGAGACCCAGCCTACCCCCTCAGGGTCCATTTACAAGGACCATACAAGCATGCTGTATTGACTCCACTGCAAGAGGCCTTTAACACATCCATGAGTGGTGTTCGTGAGTCAGTGGAGTGGCTTTTCAGGGACATAGTCGAATACTTTAAATTCATTGACTTTAAGAAAAATTTAAAAATCCAGTTAAGCTCAGTTGGCAAGTATTACATAGTATGTGCCATTTTCAGAAATGCTCTGACTTGTTTATATGGGAACCATACCTCAACATTCTTTGATCTCGAGCCTCCAACTCTACAAGAATACTTTTCTTAATTTTTGTCATCAGTTTAATCCTTCAAGGGATTGGGTCATTTGTTTTAGTAAACAGGGAGGCTTTCATAATACATTTTTCAGTCCATTTGCCCATACTTATTAAGAAAGCATTTATTTCCAAAGATACAGAATGCAGACCATTTTTTCTTGCTTTGTAATTCACAACGGTGAAAGAAAGTTTGCTTGGGAACTTTAAATGTTAATCTGCAGTATTTTCATTAAATATTTCAAGTGAAATGGCAGATATAGTACCTAAATGCAACCATAAGAATGTTTTCCAAGTGGTCACAGTTCAAGTAGTTTCAATGTAATGTTTCTTAACACAACTTTGTTTTTAAATAAATAAATCAATAAATGCAGATCTTATTCTTGTATAAGACAATGTAAATGCTGAAGGAGTGAATGGAACCTTAACATGAGACTGCAAATCAACAACACAAAAAGGTTAACATTTTTCATCTTTTTTGTCATACTGAGGAATTTTCTAAATGCAACTGACAACAAGTGAAACATTTCCAAAACATGCTATCTTACAGTGAACGAACTAGAGGTGTCCACATCATAAGCAAAAGGTTAATCATTTTGGTCCAAACTTGTTCAGAACAGTGAACATCAGTGCCTGAAAATCTTGCATCTGCTTACTCTGCTGCTGTTGTTGTTGCACTATCAACTTCATAAAATCTTCCTGCTTTTTCTCTTGCAACATAACTTCCTGTTTTCGAAGAGCAAGCTCCTCTTTACGGGTTTCTTGCAGAAGCTCACTTCGTTCTCGCAAATAAAGCAAAGTATCACTTCCACTTGACCTTTTTTTTTTCTTTGTTTCATTTTCTCCATCTACACCTTTTCTTTTCTGGGTCTGCCCCATCCTTTCCATGGCCTGTCTTCTCATGTCCTCAGCATTCTCTTTGTCCTGTTTTTTTCGTTCCCTCTGCCTCTGTGTGTCATCTCCATCCATTGATTCAGCTGCATCTTCCTTCTCTATAAGCTCCTCAATAGCAGTTTCAGTCTCAGACATTTCTGTGTCTATACCACAAGCTTTCTCCTCACTTTTCAGCTTCTTTCGGAGTTTTTGAGCCAGAAGCTGGTAGCGATCACGCACAGCTCTCGAATCAACTTTAAATTTGGGTTCCAAAATCTCCAAAAGATGGTCTGCAATTATTTTCCACTTTGCTCCCCTCTGAACAGTTCCCTTTTTGGTACCAGTAAATGGATCTACAGCAAGAATCTCACGGCACATCAATCTGTCATGCTCTTCGGTCCAGTACATTGCAGAGCTGTTGAATTATCAAAATAAAAAGGACATTTCAAGCTGCTTGTATTAACTTTCTCGTTCAAAGCATCTCAATCAAGAAAGGATGGGGAGGAGTGCAAGTTTTGGCGGGAAATGCTTTCCACCATTGGCAAAATAAAAATCCTTTTCGATATTCGTTGATTCAGTTCTAAAACCGATTTTTGGTGGCTATCAGGTTTAAACAATAATTAAATGTAAACAATAAGGTACATTTATTTCGCGCATTAGAGTAAAAGGTAAGTTGCCCCAAGTTTCGCTGTTTATGGCGGCACTGAAAATTATTTCACACGAAGATAATTTTACCTTCTCATCATCTCAGAAATGTAAATACGTAGAAATAGCTTAGATGTACACAGAGATATCAGCATAAAATGAAATGGCGAGCATATTAAACTGGATCAGTGATAACTAGAGCACAGAAGATATACATGAAATAGATCTTACCGTATGGATTTCTTCGAGCTTGAGGTCTTCTGACAATTTGCCGATGGCTGCGATGGGCGGCTTGTGCTAGCGCATATTTCTGCTTCAGGAATGTTCATCGTGGAATTTCTCCTCAAATAATTTAAGCCGTAAACACCGAAAAAGTACACGTAAGAAAAAATACCGTAAATCAATGAAAAGGACCAAGAACTTTACGAGGAATTTCGACGTTGTCGACACTACGGCAAAACAGCGAATGTGCCGTCGCCAACGACAGGACGACGGCGGATTGCAGTCAGCTTTTCAGGTTCTGCGCATGACCGGAACGGAAAATAAACTTCCGGTATGCCGTCGTCGTGCCTCCCGTCCTGGTGCTTAAGGTCTCTAAATCCCAGGGACCGTGGCACGATAGAAAATTGCCCCGTGCCTCTCGATGACTGGAGGCGAATTTGTCACGATGGCGCGGTCGCTAAGCTAGAAATTCAAATCCTGTGCCCAAGATAACTGGTTACGCTTCGAGCCAGGGCAGAAATTGAAAGCTACAGTTGGAAAACCAGCGATTCTCGGGTGTTTAAGATAAATATTGGAACCTTGGGAGAAAGTGAATGGAAAGAAGAGTTATCGACGGCTACCATGAGGAAATTTTGGCGAGATTAGACCATTTTTGTGGAATTTACGGAGCTTTGAGATCGGGCCGTTTGGCGAGTGACCGGCAGTGAGTTGCCAGCCTTTGTTTTTTTTCTACATGGTCCTGAGCTCGAGTCAGGCTTAGCATTCTCGTCAGAGAAAACTTCAGAATCAGTGTCAATAGTTAAGTTATTTGCTGGCACACCATTTTCAGGAAGAGAATTTACTCGGAGCTTCCAAATTTATGTCTACCCCAGCATAGTCTGTTGGGATTATTCTCAATAGGGCATTTTGAACCTTTTCTTTTCTCACTTTCACATCTTTAAATGTGTTTCTACCTTTGACCTTCACAACAATAAGAGCTATGTCCTTGGAATATCTCGGTAGAGAAGATGCAAGTTCTTTTTAAAATGTCTTGAGGTAGATTAATACAGTGTCCAGAGTAACCTCTTTGCCCATCTGGTTTTATGTACACTCTCATGATAGGTAAAGCACGAGCAATTAACATTTCTTCAGTTTGAGTCAAGCCTTATAGCTGTGGAGGAACTTATGAGCGAGTCAATGAATTTTCACTTGAAAATGCCTTTGGGCATTTTTTATCCCTCAGTTGTACATCGCAAACAGACATAATTGGTAGGCTATCTTTTGGTTGCTTTCAGAGGCGATGCTTCTTTGAAAATTGTACACTGAAGAGTAGAAGTTTCAGAGATTCATCAGAAATCTAAACATATTGACCTAAATGCCCATTTTTGCATATGTAGTTCACCATTCTTATCTGCATCAAATTCTCTTAAATACTGATTCTTATCAGTAACATTCGTGCTAGATCTCAAGTCACATTCGTTTGAGTCACATTTAGCTTGTTCATGGATAGGAACTATCTGCCGAAATGCTTTTCTACTTTGATAGTTTTCTCTTAGCTTATTTTCTCAAGTTTAGCGTCTCTTTGTTCATCAGGCTCCGATGCTTTTCTTTTTCGAAAATTTTCTATTTTTTTAGCATGTCTAGCGTGCATTTGCTCGTCAGTGTCCGACGCTTTTCTCTTTTGATAATTCTCTCTTTCTTTTGCACGTTTTGCATATCTTTGCGCTTCAGTTTCGCATGCTTTTTTTCTTTTCATAAGCTTCCCTTCGTTTAGCAAGTGTTCCCTGTTTTTGCTCATCACATTTCTTACCGCTTACTGACAGTTCAGTAGTTGTTTCTACACCATTAATATGACTTTGTTCAGATAATTGAGCTGCACAAACATTAGCATGCATATCTGACCGGATTCCCAAAAACATGCCCGCATTGAACCAAAGACAGTCCCGGTGACCAGAGTTCCTCTGACCACCCCCCCCCCCCCTGGCTAGCAGATTGGCCCTCCACGCATGCACGTGGCATGGACCACTCCAGCAGGGTGCCATGCCAACAACGGAACCCTTCCGCAAGCTTCAACAAGGCACTGACACAGTCAATAACAAGCTCACTTAACACTAAACACTCAAAGTCTGCCAAGCAAAGGGTGTAAGTACAAGACACCCTCCCCTCCCCCCTTCCTTTGGCAGCTGGACCCCCGAAAACTTACCAGCAGATAGGCCAGGCCCTGGGCCATGTACCCTACCCAGGCTAGCCTTAACGGAAGCCCCCATTGCCTGATTTCATACCGTGAAGGACTAGGTACGAGTCTGTGAATTATGGGATTAGCAACTATTGATCTACATAATCAGAAAGAGCACACCGAAATTCACAAAGTCCCCAAGTTTGGTGTTAATCGGGCTAGTTTTCACTGAGATAGAGGCATTTAAAAACGTAAAAAATTTACAAGGAAATGTATGGAAATGCGGACAAATCCGGACAAATGTCCGGATTTGTCCGGATTTCAATACATTTCTTTGTAACTTTTTAACGTTTTTAAATGCCTCTATGTCAGTGAAAACGAGCCCGATTAACACCAAACTTGGGGACTTTGTGAATTTCGGTGTGCTCTTTCTGATTATGTAGATCAATAGTTGCTAATCCCATAATTCACAGACTCGTACCTAGTCCTTCACGGTATGAAATCAGGCAATGGCTTTCAAGGTGCCAGGCGAAAAGCTAGCGGCTATGTTTTTGCGAAATCGCTCAGATATCAAGGCCAAAAAGGCCCCAGGGCACTGAATTGTCTCAAGCTTGGCCTAAACATGCAGTCCAAGTGGCACCTCATCCTTTGGGGTGCCTGCTAGGTGCCATTTGCCCTCAATATCTGACCGGATTCCCAAAAACATGCCCGCATTGACCCAAAGACAGTCCCGGCGGCCAGAGTTCCTCTGACCACCCCCCTGGCTAGCAGATTGGCCCCTCCACGCTTGCACGTGGCATGGACCACTCCAGTAGGGTGCCATGCTAACAACAGAACCCTCCCGCAAGCTTCAACAAGGCACTAACATAGCCAGAAACACAGTCAACAACGAGCTCAATGTCTGCCAAGGAAAGGGTGTAAGTACAAGACACCCTCCCCTCCCCCCTTCCTTTGACAGCTGGACCCCCGACAACTTACCAGCAGATAGACCAGGCCCTGGGCCATGTACCCTACCCAGGCTAGCCTTAACGGAAGCCCCCCTGGCTTTCAAGGTGCCAGGCGAAAAGCTAGCGGCTATGTTTTTGCGAAATCGCTCAGATATCAAGGCCAAAAAGGCCCCAGGGTACTAAATTGTCTCAAGCTTGGCCTAAACATGCAGTCCAAGTGGCACCTCGTCCTTTGGGGTGCCTGCTAGGTGCCATTTGCCCTCAATATCTGACCGGATTCCCAAAAACATGCCCGCATTGACCCAAAGACAGTCCCGGCGGCCAGAGTTCCTCTGACCACCCCCCTGGCTAGCAGATTGGCCCCTCCACGCTTGCACGTGGCATGGACCACTCCAGCAGGGTGCCATGCGACAACTTACCAACAGATAGGCCAAGCCCTGGGCCATGTACTCAGCCTAGCCTTGACGGAAGCCCTCTGGCTTTCAAGGTGCCAGCTGAGCCTGGATTCGGGCTGAAAAGCTAGCTGCTATGTTTTGCGAAACCGCTCGATGCAATTTCAAATATCCTAACATTCGGACAATGTCCCAAAGATACTACATGATTTTGAAATTCATCTAATTCAGAAAACTTTAAAACAACAGCAGTTTCATTTTCATCAGGAATTTTTCCAGCGAATTTCGTGCATGTGAATCAAATAGGTAAAAACAATCTAATTTTTGATAACAGCCATCACATCCATCAAGTACTAACATTGCATTTGAACTATCCGAAAATGCATTAATCAAAACCTGCTTCAGTGAGCAAAATGGCCCATCGCCACAAAATGAGCGATCAATGCGCCCTTGATAAAAGTTTACTCAACATTGTTCTGCGAAGTTGCGACCTCCGGCAACCCCTCCATTGAAAGACTATTGGCATCGGGTACCATTTTATTGGTTAGTGCATGTAAATACATGCCATCTCCATGACATAAGATGTCATCGACATTTGTTTGCGTTCATAAATTGACCGAATTCGATCGACTGAAAAGCAAAGCAGCAATAAATTGGAGATGTACGACAAAGGCAATTCGGCAAACGGCGAAGGATTTCGGTTTAAAATTGCGTGCATCTTCACATCTACTCGTCTCTTCGAAAACAAACCTCAAACCTCGAGATTTAACATATTTAGAGGAAATACCTTTGCTGCTTCGGTGAAGGAGGGTGTCAATGGGGTTAACCGTAAGCCGTAAAACGAGCCAAAAATCCGTTAGGCGTAGAAATTGGTAAATTTTAACAGTGACGGACGTAAAAAAACGTTAACCGAAAAAACATTTTAGCCACGGAAGTCCAAGTTTCAAGATCTCTTGATAAGACTTTTTGGCGTCTTGTCTTGTGGCTAGCTTGTAAGCTATATTAGTCTACAAGTCTTATTACAATACCGTTCTCTAGTCATGGAATGATCCTAAGATTTCAGTTACAGTAATCAAAATGAACTTTTAACTGTTTTAAGCAAAGAACTCAAATTAACAGATACTGAACAAACATCAATTATTAACTATTTGAGCGTCAATCTTACTCTATTAACTCATGACACTAAGATAAAATAAAGAAATGAGCTAAAAAATAACGTTTAAAAAATCAGAAGTTATAATCAGAAGTTATTCGTATCGCTGTCAATCATACCTAAGTTTAGAGAAAAATACAATCAGAACGCAAACTACCTTCAAGTTTCCCGCATGCGCTACCGCATTTATATATCTTCTTCACATTTTTTCACAGTATTACCGATTATGGTCAACCCAATCTTAGACCGCCAATATTATCACACAAGTTCTTCTGTCTTTATTGTTTGAACATCTACCTAGATAATCTGTGCTAACCTTTCTTTAAGATTGCCTCTGCCAATCAGGTAACAGCAAGAGCTGACCTTTTAAGAAGGGCGGGTGAAACGTTTGGAGCCGCGGCAGGATCGTCAGGTCATTCCCAGCAGGTTCCCTGTACCTCTGGTACTGGTTCAGGGACATCCTCCCAAACCATAGTAATTAAAAGCACAGGGCGCTGTTCAACCGGTCAATGGTGCGTAAGTGTGTAGCCCTCCCTTGGTAATTTACCAGAAATTCAACGAAGAACTTCAAAGACTCAACCGTAACAGACTCCCCCGCTACCTCGAACTAACTCCCACTTTACTTGGATTTGACCCCACTTTTCAGTCATTTTAACTCGGCTAACTCGAACTCGGATAACTCGAATTCCCCGCTAACTCGAACTAAACTCGAATTCTGGTTGATGTAACTCAACACGGATGTCATCCCATTAGCTTTTCTTGTCGTGTAATCGGTAAAAACACTCAAAACTAACACTACAGCAATTTGATTTTAATTAGTGCAACCTACTGTCCACATATTAGCGTCATTGCCCAATGTCATGAGTCATACCGGCGGATGAGGTGCCTTTAGCTGTCACAAAGAGAAACACAGTGTTACAGCGCAGTTTCTGACGGGCCGGTAAGTCTTGTTTGCACACTCTCTCTGTGAATCACACAAGCAACACAATATGGCATCGAGTTATAAGGGTTTACATGGGATCATATCCATGGAGGTAGTTAAAAGCGAAAATTCTCAATAAAATGGCTTAGCTTATTCCATACGTGTTTTGTTTTGCTCCTGGTGTGGTTATTTTACCGATTTAACTTGATTTAAGCGACTTTCTTGAATCCCGGTTTTCCTTTCATAAACGGAGAGGACAAGGAGAAACACTACCAGGGTTCTACTGTAGAAGGTTTTAATTGTGAGTATCTCAGGTGATATTCATCTCTCTCTTCAATGACTTTTCTTAATTCTTTCGCTTGGAGTAACTCCAACTCAAGCGACTCATTTTCATCCGCGATTTTGTTTTGCCTCAAAGTATCTTTCTTTCGACACTTCGGAGTATTGACGGTTCTTTAGGATTCACCTTCTCTTTCAGAATTTCTGTCTCAACTCTTGCGGAATTCGGCGAAGCTTCCTGATCAAGTCTTGGACGATCGCATTTTTTCAAGGTAGTCGTCGGTTAACTTTCTCGTCAGCTTCCGGGTGAAACCGGGCAACTTTGAGTTGGATTCATAGGTGTGGTAGATGAAACCATCCAATCATGGCCATAGTTTCTGGAACTAACCCGAACTCTTCAAAAGTATGAATGTCATTTAAGGGGCATCCATCATCATCAATTTCTTCTTCAAAACTCCCTTCGTGAAATAAACCAACAGAAGGTGCAGCCATCTCCGAGATAAATTATTCGTCCCTTAACTTCGTGTTGGTAATTAAAGCCTGAGAGTGAGGTTAACTGTTGTTTTGAATTGGAATAAAGGGAAAAATACCTTGTCATACAAAATAAGGGGAACCCCTGATTGTAACCTCAGTCTACAAAAACAAAGTCCTTATTATTTGGGAAAACAAACGAGTTCAGTTGTTTCTCTTTTTTAAAAAGTACCCTTTAATTTACCGATTGAAAGCTCCAAATCGAAGCACAATCCCTTCAAAAGTATCCCCTTTACGCGTTAAGTATTTTATACACAGAGTAATAAAATTGCAAACAAATTTCCGGACATCGCCGAATCGAAACTAATATTTTAAGATCAAGGGTGATATCGAATCCATATGAAAACGGCAGAAATTAAAGGGCATTTTCCGGCCCTTAAAAAAATATTGAAGGCAGATATTATACACAGCCTCGAAACGATCGCATTGCAAATAGCTGATACGATACTCTCATTTGTGATCCAGGGCCGCATAATTTCCTAATATCAAATTTGTTAACAGGCTCCCATGTGCAGGATGTGACTTATGTTCGAAAACTCCCCGCCCCATCCTCTCCTCCCAGCCCCACCCCATCCTCTCCTCCCATAACTTAACAGAAGACGTCATCTCAGACAGTGCCCGATTCCCCCTCTGTCTCGCTCAAGGGTACAGCTTGTGGCTTCAGCGTAAATCTCCCATTCTAGAACTCTGTACCGCTTGAAACGCTTCACAGCTGAAAACTTGACGTTTCAACATTGAATTGACAACCAAACTGTTATGAAAACACGCAGAATAAACGCTCCAGTGGTGATATTTATTCTTGACATCCAAAGGTTAAGGGAATTTTCCCTTTTTCAAAATCACACAAAACCCAGGAAAAAATTTGACTGGAATTTTAAGGTAAGCTCAAAATAAAAGCCAAAATCGAATTTTGAACACGGACTGTTTAAAAAAAAAACAAATGCAACAAAAAGTCCAAACTTCACGAAAAAACGGCATACTTAAAAAAAAACGATAAATTTAATCGCAAGAAATGACGATTTAGGTTCGAAAGTGAAAATGAAATTCTTTTCAGAAGGGGTTTTTCCCTTTTCACTTTACTGAGCGACACTTGAAAGCCAGCGCGCTGATGAAAGGCGTTTGCCGCTTTTCAGGATAAACTCAAAAAAGTTGAATTTTGCTGCCAAAGATTAACTACCTTACAAGACTACATGTAATTCATTCCGAACTTTGTTTTCGAACTAAACGATTTCGTAGTTTTTACAACACTCAGGTATTCACATATTTCGCATTGTTTAATAATTATTTATGTTGGTCGGCAGTTCAAAAGGGACTTTCTCTTAACGATTTTGGCGCGATTCACCCGTTCTGTAGGAAATTACTCGAGTGGTGAAACCAGGTGATTGACAGTTTATCTGAACACGTTTCTAGAAACGCTCAGGTTAGAAATTAGTCGATCGTACGAGTTATATTTTTGCGTTCAAACAATAGAAATCCATGATGTGACAAGCTATAGATGACGCAATCACAAGCCTCTCCAATAAAATATTTCTACGAACTTTTATTTTTCCATCAAGAGATCTATTGCTTTTTCATTACGGAATAAAACAAAATTCACGATTTTAAGTTTCCAGAAATGTTTCCCCCCCCCCCCCCCCCTGCACTGGTTGTTACGTGCTCCACACAAAAGCAAACTATTTAGGGGATTCCCCTTTCAGAAGAATTCGAGGATGAGATATAAATAGTGACCCCCAGCGTTGAGCGGAATTATTATCGTAGCGATCTTGTACAATCAGGTGTTTCAATTCGGGTTAGCTTGCCAGTGAGTCAAGATGGAAGAACTCTTCCCTAATATTTCGCCCATGGACGAAATTTTGGAAAGGGATTTTATCAGCAACGTTTGCAGTTCCAACTGGTCTCAGAGCCATCGTTTAGGAGACCTCGACAGCGATGACATGGAGAATCTATTCTTGCAGACGAAAATCAATCTAGACGGGTTCGACTCTGCGTCCACCATTAGCAGCGAGCCTTCAAGTCCGCAGAGTTTTCAAGACTACAGCAAACATTTTACTGACGATGAGTTAATGAAGTTGTCAATAAGAGATCTTAACCGACGTTTGAAAAAACTCCCGAAAGCTGAGGCTCATAAGATCAGAAAGCGAAGAAGGAGTTTGAAAAACCGAGGCTATGCCACGAGTTGTCGACAGAGGCGAACAGCATTTAAGGAAAGCCTTGAAATACAAAACCAACGCTTGAAAGCACAGCTACGTGAGGCGAAAGAAAGCCTTGGTAACGCAGTCAAAGACAGAGACATGTACAAGAAGAAATTTGAACACCTGAACAAGGTTTTTAGTGAGTAAACGAAAGTTCGGCGTCTTCCTGAAGAAACAGGATTAATAATGAGGCCTTCCAAGGGGGTTTTTGATGTCGCTTTGTCGCTCGTTTGCCAACCCACCTGTCGCTTGTTTGGTAAGGGACAAATGTCGCTGTCGCTTTTTCGCCATAATAGGTCATAATACAAATGTCGCTGTCGTACGAAATTTGTGCGATGCAGTCAGTAGTTTCTATAATTTACTATTTTCTGGAGTGCCCGTATTAAAACGAAGATCAACGACACACAAGTCTACGTCGTATAACTTTACGTATAATTTTGTAATAGCTTCATTAGAAATATAAGTCACAAAGATCGCTATAGTGACAAAAACTCGCCCATACTTTGTTTTCCGCCTGTCGTGTTTCATTGTCGATCGGTGGCTTAGCTTTTGTTCCTCTCCTCAGTCTCGTACTGACTTAAATTTACAGTCATACAGGAACACAGTTCTTGGAAGTTTTTTGGTTGATAAATTAACGTACTGTTGATCGTTTGAATAAAGAGCTCAGCTCAATGATTCAAACGTCGCGCTATCGTCGCGTGGAACTCAGCTGATCAAATAAGCATCAGTGCAAATGAATTTCGATTGCTGAAGCAACACCATAGCGCACAGAGGCACCAGGCTTGACGGAGGCCGTCGCATATTTTAAATGTTTCATTGATGTATCAAAAGTGACACGTAACCATACAAACTGAAAGTGTTAACGTTTCAAAAGTAGAACTCCGCGCTAAATTCCCCACGCCTCAGGGATGGAAGCAGAATGGTAGTAGTTAATCAATTGAGTTTGGTAGGAAAAAAAAAGCGCAACGCAAGAACAAACCAAAGGTGTCGAGTCAGTTACAATTCCAGCCTCGTCGGTGGACGGATACTACTTCCTCGGGAAGTGCATATGTACTAGACAGCGCGATAGAGTCAGCACAGACAACACTGTTTATATCATCGTCGAAGCAGTCTGTTTCCTCTGTGACGAGATCTACACCGTTGTCATCACCTTCAATGCAAAGATCCCTTGCCTCCCTGAAAACATTTACCATCCCTTCATGATCCTTCATACACTTCCTCGGTTAGCAGTATTGCTTCGCTAGACGCTACTTCTAAGGATTCAAGGACCAATCCGACAATCTCTTCGGGTATGTCAACTTGATGCGCTATTTCAAGGGAGGGAAGATAGATGTTGATTTTTGACAAAATTTCTACGTGTTGATCATGATAAATATCCTCAGCTGCAACTCCAAGATAAAAAGGCGTCGAAATCACCGATCTTCCTATAATACCGGCGATGCTTGGCTTTATGGCCAAAACAGTTTGGGAGGAAAGCAGCACATCGGCATTGGATGTCTTGGAGCAGAAATATCACGGGAGATAGAAAATGAGAGGGGCTGCGGTGGGGGCTCTGGTCTGATGTAGGAGTACATTATCCCTATTCTTCCCAGAAAATTACCCTAAAGTAATTTAAAAAGACGGTTTGACATTTTTTCAGTATGAGGTCTTGTATGCCTTTTATTGTGGTAGAGATAACTACGATGACGGTATATACAGCAAACGTCACTTTCCGGCAAAGGAGAAAACAGACCTCTTCGGCCAGGCCTCGCCTAACATTTATCATGTATTAGAATTGTCAGAATTATCTACACTGTACAGCAAAAAAGGTTACGTGATCTTATGTAGCTTAATCTCTAGAAATTCCTTGCACCAAAAATTGGTTTCTCCTCTAGCGCTCGCGTCTGGCCTACCTCCCCGAGAGGGAGGAGTGCTGGCTCATTTCCCGAACAGCGGCTGGTAATCGAGCCTATTCGCGCGCATTCGCGCGAGAGCCACACAAATTCTTGATGTATCGTGAGACACCTTCGTTTTTCGACGTATTTTGTTGACGAAGCAAAATAAAAAATTTTCTGACCTTTTCTGTTAACAAGCCGGTTTTATAGGCACACGCCACATACTGTACTACAGAGCATTACCATCATAATCATACTATTTACGATCGGTCATCTATTGCTACCATGAGATCTGGATTTTTGTCACGTTTACCATATCATGCTGTGAGCGAATCTTGGGCAATGTTTCTACTGAACTCATCTCAATTTTAATGATCTTTAAACGCTGCTTTAAAGCCTTTCAAGACAGGGCTTCTTTAATTTAGTATATAAGTGTCGATTAAACGTAAGTGTTCAAGCACTGAGAAATGAAGCGAAAATGTGAGGAAGAAGCCGTCATTTGTGTTCACCGCAAAACACTTCGCGCAGGCTGTAAGTGAGCTGGTTAGCTCACAGTTCCCACCGAGAACGTAATGTTTAATCTCCATATTATAATCATGAATAGGATTACTGGTCATCATTAATTTGCAAACACAACTTAATACAGCTTAATATCAATGATCCAATAAGATAACGAAAGAGCAGTGACGCCAACACATGAACCGACCTTTGTACCATGACATGACAACAGGAAACAAGAGACCGACTGCGTTGAATGGTTTATTGACTTTGTAATGATTTATTGGCGTGGTCACAAAGGAATCACACTGCTTGGTAACAACGTCGCTGTCGAAAAAAGCAAAGTGAAAACATGTCGCTTTGTCAAAAGTAAAAATGGATTGTCGCTGTCGCAAATTGTCGCGCTTTTTCTGTCAGTTTTTGTCGGCTGTCGCTGAATCAGAAAAAGATTGTCGCCACATTTTCGAGCAATGTCGCCTGTCGCCAAAACCCCTTGGAAGTCCTCAATAATGTGAATGTTAAAAATCCACTTAGTAGATTTGGGCTGATATAGGCTGAAAGACTGAGCCTGGACTGCTAAGCTCCAGCTAGCAAAGGACACTGAATTCAAATTTCACTCAGAGGCAAAGATGGCAGTTCATTTATAATTTCACTGTTCATGTGAGGCGTTCTGCCCAGTCAGAGAAGGATTCATTTTCTTTGAAAGATACCTGTGAATACCTTTTGATTATGTTGTTCCTTGTGTCTTTTATTTTATTTTTGCGCGCGCTCATTTTGTTTTCCGCGCACTTCATATTCAAATTGTAACGCAAGTTTAGACGCGTTATTTTGTAACGTACCTTAATATAAAATTCAAATGTACAACCGTTAAAAGCTCATTTGCAACTGAAGATGACATGAGAATGTCGAAACATGTTTTGTAAATTGAAAACTGTCGTTTCTTTATTGAGAGAATTTTGTTTACGTCTAATGAAAAAATACCTTGACCTTTCAATATAAATTTTACAATGATATGGGTTTTTGACGAGCGCTAAGGCTAAGTTTTAACTTTTTTTCCCCAGAAAATTCCACCATTGCTTCTGGCGAACTATACACGATCTTACATTTATCACCGTCAGCGTATTCCATGGCCAGACGTAATACCTTTTTAGCGCATTGAATATTCCCTTCGAAAGTGAACAGAAACAATGCAAACATTCCAGATTACAAAATGTTCTGTTTTGCACGCAAAGCGAAAATACAGCTTAACTCTGGATAATGTCAGCCTTACTAGCCAGCAGCTGGTCCCAAATTAGATGCTTTATCCTTGCAAATGTCCTGACGCCCATCGCCGAAGGCCGCCATTTTTTTGTGTAAACAGTTAATTCGCTAACTTGACAAAACCCTCCTGAGGGCGAGATATGACGAGAAGAGCTGAGAAATGGCCTGTAATTGGCTGATGATGACATCATCCAGTGAAGACAATTGGCCGTGGGAGTTTGGGTCTGCTCACCGACAAAAAACAAGAAGATCTTTCAGATCTTATAACCGCGCTTTTATTTAAATTTAACTGTTTTCTTAGCACCACAGTCGCAAAGTAGTGGACATTCTTTTACAACCCAGCCTTTATAATGAGTTCCTCAGTGTTATAACTCATGTCGCCGTGGCGCAGTGGAGTATACGATGGCCTCCTAATCGAGAGGTCGGGATTTCGAGTCCCGTAGGGGGCTAAACTTTTTTTTATTTTTATTTTTTGTTTGCTTATTAACAGATATACAGAAACGTTCACCGAAACAGAGCGTCTGCCTTTCCGATACGTAAAAGAACATTTACCAAAACAGTGTTTGCTTTCCGATGAAATATCATATTAAGTACATCGATCTCAAAATCAAAGTATGTTAGCCTTGTTCGAGCACTAAGTTATCACAAGTGTCAGATAGGATTGCGAAGGGCAAATGATGAACACTTTCCATTAAAATCGAATCGAGGAGATGACCCTCGAAGTCTTTCCTTTCTAATCGTATGTATGTAAGCCTAAATGCGACTTGTGTCCTGGTGTTACGTTCAGGTCAATCATACAGAGCGCTACTTACAAACAGCTACGCTATTAATAAACAGCTTTCTGCCTTAAAAGTCAAATTTTAATTTGTTTGTGCTATAAGTATGAGTAAAGGACAAGCGAAGTCAGACAATCCGAGGTTTCCGCAAATCCATGGCTAATTTTAGAACATAAACGCTGCAAGTTCTATATTGTTTACCTCAGCAAATTAATTTTCCTTCGAATCCCTTTACTCGCTTCGATGAAACGGCCATTCCTAAACCCACACGAAATACTCGCAAAATTGCAAATAAATTAATGACTGCCGCTTCTGGCGAAATAAACTTGCAAAAAAGTAAGCACGATCGTACTCACATAGCCAAAGTGAAAGCTGCATTCCATAGCTAGCGTAATACATTTTTTAGTATATCTACGAATCCAACGCTTCGATAAAACGAAAAGAAAATACATTTTACATATATTAAAGAAAACAATATCCGTAACATTTTCCTGTATTAATGCTCCAATATCCGTGACATTTTTCGTGTATTTATGTTTCAACAACTTTCGGGGATTGCGTGATTCAAAGTTCGCCGAGTGGAGGTCTGCGTCTGGTGACCGACAAAAAAAAAAATAACAAGAAGATCATAGATCTTTTAACCGCGCTTTGAAAGTTAAACTGTTTTCTTAGCACTACAAATGCAAAGCAGGGCACTTCCAAGGCAGAAGGCAGTCCTTTTTTTGTCAAAAAGAATCTATTCAATGTTTCCCCACCAAATTTCATATGTTGACGTGGCGCAGTCGAGTAGGCGTTCGCCTGCCAGGATAGAGGTTGTGAGTTGGAATCCTGTGGAAGTTGAATTTTTTTTCCTTTTCTTTTTCTTATTGCCGAATCGAAGTGAAACCAGTGGATCCGTCTCTTGAATCTTTTAATTCGGAGGTAATTTATTTTCTTCTTTGTACGGTATCTTGGATATTAAAAAGTATTTCTGTCACACGGCCGATTATAAACCGAGCTGATCTGCATTTGATTTTATACAGCAATGCAAAATGATTTACAGTTTTGTTGACCGTAACCCGGGTTTGCATTTCATCTGCTATCAGGTTGATGCAAGTTTGTATTTAGGCAGATTTTTTGACATAGTCAAGATTTGTATTTTGCAAAATGGTAAATAAAACATCGTTTTATGTAGCGAAAAAGAAAAATTACCCATTGGAAACAATAGAGATTGCGTGATTCAAAGTTGGCTCAGTGCCTGGATTGAAAGAAATTTTATTTCACATTCTTTGCATAGCGTGGTTGCGTTATTGGTAATCGGAGATTTTGTTTATCTGTAGCTCGAAGGAGAATATATATTTGCATATGTTCAAAGAGTTTTGACGAGCGCCGAGGTTTTATTTTCTCCCAGAAAACTCCACCATTGCTTCTGGCGAAATAAACACGATCTTATTTATCACCGTAAGGGCATTACAGTAAATACGGTCTTATTTATCACCGTGAGCCCATTCCATGGCTGACGCCAGACGTTCCTTTAGCGCACTGAATATTCCCTTCGAAAGTGAACATGCAAGCAAAACGAAAATAAAGCTTAACTCTAGATAATTTCAGCCTTAGTAGCCAGCAACAGGTCCTAAATTACATTATTTATCCTTGCAAATGTCCTTGTGGTAATATTTCAACAGCTTTTTTTTTCGGCGAATAAACATCAGAAACATTACCGGTTGCGTGATTCAAAGTTTGGCCGAGCAGAGAGCTGGTTCAGCTCTCCGACATGACAAAAAAAAAAATAAATAAACCCCGTGCAGAGCAAGAACCGCGCTCGGCCCATGGCCGCGCGGTTAACAAGAAGATCTTTCAGATCTTGTAACCGCGCTTTTTAAAATTGAACTGTTTAATTTCTTAGCACCACAGTCGCAAAGCAGTGCACCCAGCCGTTATAATAATTTCCTCAGTGTCATAACCCATGCTGCTGTGGCGCAGTGGAGTAGGCGATTGCCTCCCAATCGAAAGGTCGTTGGTTCGAATCCCACAGGTGACTAAACTTTTTTTTTGTTTGCTTATTAACAGATATACAGAAAACGTTCACCGAAACAGAGCGTCTGCTTTTCCAATACGTAAAAGAAAATTTACCAAAACAGTGTTTGCTTGCCGATGAAATATCATATTAGTACATCGATCTCGAAATCAAAGTATGTTAGCCTTGGTCGAGCACTAATAAGTTATCACAAGTGTCAGATAGGATTGCGAAGGGCAAATGATGAACACGTTCCCTTAAAATCGAATCGAGGAGAATGACCCTTGAAATCTTTCCTTTCTAATCGTATGTAAGCCTAAATGCGACTTGTGTCCTGGTGTTACGTTCAGGTCAATCATACAGAGCGCTACTTACAAACAGCTACGCTATTATTAATAAACAGCTTTCTTCCTTAAAAGTCAAATTTTAATTTGTTTGTGCTATAAGTATAAGTAAAGGACAAGCGAAGTCAGGCAATCCGAGGTTTCCGCTATCCACGGCTAATTTTAGAACATAAACGCTGCAAGTTCTTTCTTGTTTACCTCAGCAAATTTAATTTTCCTTCGAATAATCTCTTTACTCGCTTCGATGAAACGGCCATTCCTAAACCCACACGAAATACTCGCAAAATTGCAAATAAATTAATGACTGTCGCTTCTGGCGAAATAAACTTGCAAAAAAGTAAGCACGATCGTACTCACGTAGCCAAAGTGAAAGCTGCATTCCATAGCTGGCGTAATACATTTTTTAGTATATCTTCGAATCCAACGCTTCGATAAAACGAAAAGAAAATACATTTTACATATATTAAAGAAAACAATATCCGTAACATTTTCCGTGTATTAATGCTCCAATATCCGTGACATTTTCCGTGTATTTATGTTTCAACAACTTTCGGGAATAAACATTACAGATTGCGTGATTCAAAGTTCGCCGAGTGGAGGTCTGCGTCTGGTGACCGACAAAAAAAAAAAAATAAAATAAAAAAATAAACAACGGGTAAAACATGAACCGCGCTCGGCCCATGGCCGCGCGGTTAATAAAAAAAAAAATAAACAACGGGTAAAACATGAACCGCGCTCGGCCCATGGTAGCCTCCTACGCAGACGCTCTTTGGGCTCGTCACGCAATATTCCTCCCCCACGAACGTCTGCTGAAGCCAAGGGGACATTCCTTTCCCTTTGTTTGCTTGCGTCCCGGTTTGGACTCAAAGATCAGCTGGAGATCACGTGAAAATTACTTTAGAGCCAATCGGCGTCGGCTTATTATGTAATAGAAAGCTAATAATAAACTGAACACGCTCCCTTGGGGCGAGAAGTACAACTCGAACTGTTGCATTCTCACGTACGGCAGCGTCAACATTTTCAAATTTACTATGCAGCTTTTCTATAGCTAATCCAGTCCGCGTCTCTAGATCTACGAACACTTCATCTTTTTCACATGAAATACAGGTAAACTATAGTTTCTCAATGGGGATTTAAACAGATTATCGTAAGTATCTCACACACTCAATGAAAGGACACGCTCAGCTGCACGCTAGTATTTTGGCGCTTTGCGATCATTTCAAGAACACTTTCCGCAGGCTTCCAACATTTGATAGAAACCAGCCATGCAAAGTCCGTGTACGAACATGTCCATCCTTTTCTTCATGTATTAAATACTTTACAGCTTCTTGCCGATAACGTCCAGATAATCGTTGAAAGGTCATGTTGGTATCCGTAGATTAACAAAGACGAGCACATTTTTCTTCACGAAATATTCCATAGTTTCTCGCTGAAAAGGATTCAAATCGACGATCTTGGAAGTCTCGCAAACCCGTTGGAAGGCCACACAAATAAATATCCGCCATTCTTACAACGTCGCGCGCGAAAATTGATCAAGGTTCAAAGTTCGCTGCCTTGATCGGGAAGTCCGCTGTGATTGGTCTAATTAAACAACCCATTCGTTTCAGCAGACGTTCGTGGGGGAGAAAGATTGCGTGACGAGCCCAAAGAGCGTCTGCGTAGGAGGCTAGGCCCATGGCCGCGCGGTTAAAAAAAAATAAAAAAAAATAAACCACGGGTAAAACATGAACCGCGCTCGGCCCATGGCCGCGCGGTTAAAAAAAAATACAAAAAAAAAATAAACCACGGGTAAAACATGAACCGCGCTCGGCCCATGGCCGCGCGGTTAAAAAACCGAAGCGCCCAGCCTACGGCTGCGCGGTTTAATAACTCACGAATGGTATCCGTTACATTGTATATTGCGTTGTTTAACAGTAGATTTGTGGTGTTTCACACTAAAGTTACCCAGAATCTGGCAGTATTAAACGCAAAATTTTGTCAAGACTTTTTTAATGGAAGGTGGTATGAACTCAGGTCAGTTCAGCAGCGAAGATGCCTCGTTCGTCAGAACCTTGAAAGGCAGTAGTTGAAAACATGCAAAGCGACTGTTCTCACGCTTCATGCCTTAATGCCTTCCGGAAGGAATCACTGTACACTGTCGTCTGTAGAGAGCTAGTGGTGTGAAAGCTACAGGCACGCCACCGACCTCATTTCGTGGAATTAATAGTGCCACTCAATAAAATGAACCATAAACACAAATACCGAGTTCACGAAAATCCGATTTTCGTGTATTTGTGAAATCTGAAGAACTTTTTTCAGACCATTATCACTGAACTTTGGTCTTGGTTCGAGTGGCTGCTGCTAATAGAGCGTGACAGCGGCGATCTCGAGTCGAGCGTAATGTCCAGTACACGAGTCAGTCAGTCAGTCAGTCAGTCAGGTGAGTTTTTGTTTCTACTGATATAACACAAATGACAACGAATTTCTAGTTATAGCATTAATAACATCTAAAGCAAAAGTTAGCAGGCAAATATAGAAGAAAAGTATCAATATAATAGTGCTAATAGCCCACTTTCGATATGTTTGCGCGGTCTGATTATGAAGACCCTGGGACCAAATTTAGCGCACCGGAACGAGGCTCGTGGGAATAGAGACAAAGCAACTCGTATCTGTTTTCCTTGTACCTTCTGAATTTCTTGCTTTCTTAAAGTTTTAGAGCCTCTAAATGACCGATAACTTCGACTTAGATTACTTCAGGAAAAAGCCATTGCCTTGGCTTCGTACATATTTACAGGAAAAAGGGATACAGTCGTCAAGCGATGGGAAAAACAAGCGAAAAGCCGAACTGGCCGGCCTGGCATACAACGCGACAGCAATGAAGCTTCCAAAAGTCATGGATGGGGATTCCGAAGACCGAAATTCGCTGCTCAGGGTTATTCTCAGCACCCCTGAAGGCGCTCTACCTCTTCCAGAGTCGATCTTAACTTGGATAATTTTGCCAGTATGCCTGAAGGTGACATTCCCAGATATATGCAACTTTCTCCTCGGTAAATCCGACGGCCATGATGAGTACTCGGAAGGAAATCTGAAGTCGTTTAAAAGTCTCTTAGGCTATAGACTTTTCCGCGATGGACATGTACTGGATCAACAATTGCATAAGGTTCCCGGAAAAAGCTTCTGTATGGTGAAGTGCAAAGTCAAGCCGACTGAAAAGTCCAAAACTACAGCGGGAAAGGACAGTTACAACGGGCTGTCTGTAATTAAAAGCAATGGCAGCATTCATGGCGCTTTCTGTGAATGCCAAGGAGGGTAAGAACCCCTAAATAATTCCTAATTCCTGACCATAATAAAGTAAATTTGTGATGAAAATATACTGTAAACAAATTGGTTATTTTGAGGGCAAAGTGTTTATGCACCTATCAGTGTCAAGCCCGAGGGGGGGTCGGACATAGGGTGGGGATTTTGACATTTCCTAAAAAAAATTATCAAAATCCCCACCCCCGGGAGAAAAAGAATTGTCAAAATTAACAGAAACGAATGGTTTACTTCTCTTCCACTATATAAAATTGAAAGATCAACTGCATGATGTCCGATCAAAATCCCCACCCTGGGGATATACGCCACAGTCAAATTCCTGTGGGTTGACCGACCCCCCTCCCCTTGGGCTTGACATTGATAGGTGCATTAAGTTTTTAGACCTAACCAGCATGATTCGAAGAGATATCCATCCGAAAATTATTGTTAGGTATCCTGATGTTTCTTTGAGAAAATTATTAACAATTTTGTCATTCTTGTTTTCACAGTGCTGATGGCTCATGCAGGCACATTGCTGCTGCTTTGTTTGATTTGGAGTTCACGGCACATTCTAATGCACAGCAGTCATCTACATCACAACAATGTATCTGGAAAAAAATGTTCGAGGCCAAATGAAAATGCATCTCGTCTGGTACAGTTGAACATAGAAAAGTCTGAGTATGGGAAAGAAAACAGAAAGCCAACCAGAGTTACTGATTTTGACCCAAGATCCAAGAAAGAAGACCCGAAAATATTCTTGGCATCCTTGCAAAATGGTCTTCAGGAAATTAAGTCAGCAGCTGTGGTCTGTCCTCTTCTTCCCCGGTCTGCTCCAATTATGGTACCTGAAGAGGACTTGAGGCATTCTTTAGAGAATGATCCTATTGACCATGAGGAGGTAGTGACAGCAGTGGAATTACTGACTGTGATGGAAAAGAAAGATATATTTCTGAAAGAAAAAGGGTTGAATTGTGACTCCGAAGTAACTGGTGATCTGGTAGCAGAGTTTATGGACTTTATTAAGATTTCCAAGGATCAAGCATTAATGATTTTTGATAAAACTGTACAGCAAGGAGACTCTGATTTGTGGCTTAAACTTAGATGTGGACGCTTAACAGCATCCAACTTTTACAGAATCTGTCACTTACGGGACAGTACAAGTAGAGAAAATATTCTCAAGGATCTTCTAATGTATAAGCCCCTTCCAGAAGACAAACGACCTGTCCAGTTTGAATGGGGACATGCAAAGGAAACAGCTGCTGTGGAACTATATGTAAAAAAACTTAGAAAGAAGCATCGCAATCTGTCTGTGGTTGAGTGTGGACTGGTTGTAGATCCAGAAATCTCTCATCTTGGCACCAGCCCAGACAGGATGAGGTACTGTAAGTGCTGTGGAAAGGTGGTAGTTGAAGTAAAGAGCCTGTACTCAAAGAGATCTCTGATGCCAAGAATAGCTGCTGCTGAGTATCTGTATAAGGAAAATGGCTCCTACAAGCTAAAAAAAGAAACACGCTGGTACTACCAAATTCAAGGAGAAATGGCCTTGTCAAAAGTGAAAAATGCTGATCTCATTATATATACAAGCAAAGGCATTGAAGTTGTGAGAGTTCCATATGATGAGGCAATGTGGGCAGATATACGTGCCAAATTGGATTCATTTTATTTAGATTACATGGTTCCTGAGATTCTCACAGGAAGAGTAAAAAAGCTTTTACTATAGATTTTCCTCTCCCTAAAATTTAGCATCTGAAACACAACACGCATTTTTACAGAGTTAATGTAATTCAAAAATGAAGTTTGACTAGTTATTACATGTACATGATTGCCACATAAAATTCAGTCAATGAGAACATATGAAGGTGTAGACCATTTCTACATGTACTTGCCAGTATTCCAGTCAACAGGACTGGATATAAGCATTAATTTAAAAAAATAATATTCAAACTTTTCTGAGGCTAGCCCATATAGCAATTTTATTATGTACTCATTAAGTTTTCATAGGAAGTTTTCATTGTAACTAAACAGTTATTACCAAACAACAACTGGAAAGATATAAATATATGATATATACTGTAAGTGAAATCCCACTGGTGGCCTATTATCAATGTTTATACATGCTAATTGGATAGACTACTAGTAGGCTATCAGCAAGTATCTACAACTACTGGTAGCAAATGGTGTCAGATTTGAAGGCAAACACTTGGCAAAAAAAAAAACAGATTGAAAACTTCTTTGTTATAACAAAATTGACCAACTAGTGTGACTTGGCTACAAAAGCACATGTATTATTCATTGAGACTGAATGTGCTCTGAGTCAATGGCACATTTGGCCTCACAGGCTATGTTCTCAGAGCGAATTTTGAGCTTGAGAAATAATTGTTACATATCTGTTCGTTACATTCTTTTCTCAGAGCATTCTATACAATTTTTTATATTACTGTATAATAGAAAACTGCCTATTTAGCTAATGGTGGCAGCAAATTGCATAGTCCAGCGCAAACCCTGACCATTGGGTTTGCAATATTAATCATGGATAAGGGCAGGTTGCCTTCAAAGATCCGAAAATTCTTGAGTCATTCTATGGCCCGTTCCACATGGATGCGGACACTGGCAATGTTAGCTGTGCTGGCTCTTGCTTTCTTTGACAGTTGTTTTCCTTAAAGAAATATCATAGGGTAAATAAATGTTCCCTTACTTAGGCTTCTATTATCAGAGTTGATTTCAGATGACTAAAGAAAGTGAGTCATAGACATACTTGCATTTTCTGGTCGACAGCAAGCTCCATTGTCTTTGGACCAATGAAATTGTAAACTAAAAGTAAATGCACTTCCACTTCTGATTGCCTAGTAATTGTGCTTTTTTTGTTTAAAATTTGAAAATCTGCTCTAGAAGTGAGTAAATCACCTGTACATGGCATCCACTAGAAAATATCCATCCTCCCCCCCCCCCCCCAGAAGGGATTAGAAATTCCAGGGGATGGGGGTCAAAGGCCCAGGGAATTCCAGAGGGGTGGGGGTCACAGAAAACCCCCATGGTCTTTGTCCTTCCATTACAAATCGAATACCATTCAATGTAGTTCTGATGTCTTTTGGCTTGAAATGAAGCGAACATATTTTCGGATTATTCAAATCCTTGAATTTTTTGTCACTTCGACAGCAGAAGTCGCTCCACTTCTTTCTAAGTGAACGATTCTTCGGAAAACTGAAGAAAGCCAAGTCTTTTCGATTATGTGTACCGTTATTGCAGCACTGTACGGCACAGTAGTGAACCATAGAGCCTCAAAGCGTAAACTGACCTTGAATTAAAACAAAAATCTGTCGGGGGAAAGCCCTAGCTGGAGTGTTTGTTTTCATTACGAATTTCGCGGACTTATTCCCACGAGCCTCGTTCCGGTGCACTAAATTTGGTTCCAGGCTCTTCATAACCAGACCGCGCAAACATATCGAAAGTGGGCTATTAGTTACCGTATTACTTGTTACTGAACTTGGCCATAAACACTGGTATGTAACACTATATATTCTTTGCGCGGCACGCGTAAGCTTCATTGTCGTTACAGGCGAACCGTACCCTGGTCCCAGAGGTTTTTCTTGATTTTTCGACGAGGCTGTTTCGATGGATAAACACTGTTTTCTACTCATTGATATAATACTTTTATAACTGTTCTGATAAATATTATGACAAGTTGTTGAACGAGTGATATTTTCGTCACGCAGTACGGTATTGAAAATCAAATTAATCTGCTGATTAATTAATCATGGCTTGGCTTGTAGTCACAAGCTTTGTCGTAGCCAAGCAGTAAATAGTAAACAAGGCATCTTGAAACAAGTCTCGCTAAATAAAAAGATATGTAGCATAGGCTTAATACACATTTTTTTATCTTTAGGCAAGAGCAACTGGCGCTTGCCAGACGGCGGCCATATCCGTGACCGGCTGAAGTCAAATGACAAGTACCTCGTCACGTGACCGTTTCGTGCAGGACCCTTTTCGTCTATCCGATGTGCCAAGGCATAAAGTCCTTATTATGTGGCCAAAAACGAAACAAGGAAATTCAGCTTTTCTCTTGAAACAACGTACAACAAAGTTATAATTTGTTCCCGACAATCGAAGTTTCTCATTCACATTCCAGCAGAGTACATCATCATCGTCATCATCATCATTTATTGGAGTAATAATAAAACAAATTTACAAATTTATACGTATTTTGTACAAGTAATAAATAGAGGGGAATTGTTATGAAGCCCGACAAAGTTCTTTGTTTGTTTGTTTGGTTGGCGTTTTTTGCCTTGGCTGTGTAGAAACTGAAAAGCAAAAAAAGCCTGTTTACTATTGTTAGCTACTTAACGAATAGTGTTTGAACACAAAACAAAAGACGGCGTACGGTCGGGGACCTTTCAGTCAGTTTGTTTTTTCTAGGCCTTTGGAACTTGCAGGGCTTCATTAGTAATTCACAGATGTTGAATACATGTATGTTTCCTAGCTATCGGAGTTAACCGCATACAGGACTCCACTTAAGCTTGGCCAGTTGGAGAGGCCATAAAATGTCAGTGTCAGTTAATGTGTTGTTTAAGAATTCTTACCTCTTAGGCGTGAAAGAAAATTCAAGCCCCGCCCAAAAGTAGATACCTCTTAAGGGTCGTTTCAAAGTTTCTGACGAGCACCCCCGTACTTTTTATTAAATCCCCTTCCCGTGCATTGACATAAATCCTTCTTGTGCCACAATATACCCGAAAAATTGCTGATATTTCTAAAAAGCGACTCAGTTCAGTTCAGAACTTCCGCATGCTCATATTTTTAGACAAACAACTAATCATGCACCCTAATTTATCCAGGACAAAATGTTTTTGAAGCTTGCATTCTCAACATCCTTCACTGATAATACCCCTTCTGACTAATTTACATAAACATATAGAATTCCATCTCCCTTAGAGGACTTTTCAGTCACAAAGAAAATAACAAGTGAGGAATTTATAGAATACATAAAGATGAATGAACATATTATACAATAAAAGTTAATCTAAACGCTCATCATGGATGAAAATAATAATTATCAAATAATAATATGGCAAGTGGTAGCAATCCAAGACCATTTATGTACATCTAACAATTGTTTGGAGGTAACTCATGCAAGTTTTGTGGAACATTCCTTCTTTGGAAGACTCGGCTATTCAAGAAAAAGAAACGTGTTTCAACACTGAACGAGAGCTTTAATTTTAATGTTGAATATGGCTATCACCATAGAAACGGTCGATGAAGACAAACATTAATCTCCGGTGATCTCGAAAATAGTTCTATGACGTGGTTTTTTAACATCAGAACAAAATTCGTTGTAACACGTTTGATATGCAGTCAATAAAGAGAAAAGTATAGGCTCTTCTTTACATCACAAAAAGTATCCAACCAGGCAAATTTAAATGATTGCCATGCATCTCTAATTGCGGCCGTTCGTGGTTGATTCTTGGAAACCGACCAGGTGAATTCTTGGAACTTTCATGTTGGGGGATTCCCCACATCATATGTTATCAAGAAGACGTTTAATTGGTTTGAGAAAGACGCTGCGAAAAACATATTACGTCTGCTTCCTAAAGTATTGCGTCATTTCTTCCTTTAGTCTTCTAGCAAAAGCACTGCAGGTTGTTTTGTCTAATGTTTGCAATATGGACGAAGATTGCAATAACATGCTCGATTTGTTCCTCGCCAATGAAACCATAACTCCTCTTTTTGATTCGTTGTGGCCTGAAGAATATATTTTGTCCGCGAACAATAACAAGATGGCCGACGACAACGATGAACGCGACATACAAGATCTGTTCGATGGTATCACAAACCCGGGAGTTGATAAGGATGATGACAATGCGTCTTCGACGTCATGGGGCGAAGAACCGAGTACCAGAGATGCAAAAGAAATAACAGACCAAGAAATAGCAAACCTCCGGATTCAAGAGCTGAATAAACTTCTTCGCAACGTTCCGTGGCAAGAAGCAGCGAGGATAAGAAAACGACGACGAAACCTGAAAAATCGGCGATACTCACTGAGCTGTCGGCTCCGAAAACAACGAGAGCAGGCTGGTCTGATCAACGAAAATACCTCATTGAAAAAGCAGCTGGAAGATAGAAAATGGAAGCTACTTAAAGTGTGGAAGGAAAAGGAATCTTACAAGAGAAAATATCTGCAGTTGCAGAAATATACTATACACAATCAGGAAGTGGAAACGTCATAGTCACTACCTTGCCGTTAGAAGTTTGATCAACAAGGCAGCTTTTAATCTTAAGTTGTCCCTTGCGGCGTTGTGTTTGGGCTATGTCAACAATATTTTCTGCACTTAATCGCTTTGAAACTTTTTTCGTGTTCAGTGAAAGTAACTTTTAACGGTTACTGGACCGATGAAAAAGAATGCCCGTATTATAAATTGAAGAAAACCCTATCTACCATCTGAGACTCATCTGGTTAATTTCTTCAGTATAATTCCTTTATAATTGTACATATACAATGCATAAACTATTAAAAGTCGAGGTCGAGCTGTAATGAAACAGTACGTACTAGAAATTATAGCTAAAGAACTGATAAAATTAGTGTGGCATTACTCGAACCTCCTAAATTATACAAACAACATCATGACCCATGCAGAATTGCACCTAGGTTTGGCAAATGGTGAGAGGACCTTTTAAGATTACTGGAATCACTGTGCTAAATTTGTTGGGAATTGCACGGTAACAAATGCCACAGAAAATGTTTACAGGTCAACTGAGCAAGTAATAAGCTCTTAATCTAAGTATTTATTGCTACTGTCGCTTTCTCTTTCATATGCTTTATCAAAAATAAACTTAAAAGAACGCTGACTTATAAGAACGCGCAAGCCATGGTATAGCTAGGCTTTCAAGAATTTCAAGAAAACTGATGATCCTGAATGGGCTCTCTACCCACACGAGGCCAAAGAAAGCCATCGCGTGATCAGGTACACGCAACTCGCGCGTTGCACACGCTTCAAAAAAGAAAAGTTGATTTTCTGAGTGTATATCATCTAAAATCTCCTCTACTAAGTATGTATAAAATCATCCAACACTGCTTCAGATGATGTTCAACACTTCCGCTTTTTTCGGACTCGGTGTCATGTATGTTGTATGGAATGTAGCTTGTTTTAGTTTTGCTGACATCGAAACTGAAAATGAATAAATTATCTCTCGAAACTGAAAGTAGCGGGCAATTTTCCAGCTCAGCATTAATGATTAATTTTTGATATATCTTGGAAACTGAAGTCTTCATTTGACACTCATTGTTCAAAACGGTCAGATATCCTTGTATATATGCTGCCACTCACGATCAAGTGATCACTGAAGCTTCTCACAGCTAGGATGTGGAGGTCGGAGAATTGAAGGTCCGCCTAGATTGAATGAAGAAAGAGCTTTAACTACTGCTCGAATTTATCTATTGCCGTAAAAAAGTAAGAAATTGGTAAACCGATCAAAACACATTGTAAGTCACTTTAAAAGTTTAACTCCAGTAGTGACCCTTTTACCGGAAAAAAAATTATGTTAGGTATGTAACCTTATAGGATGGGAATTGAGAACAATTGAGAAGAAATCAACTCCACTTGAAGGAATTGGAAAGAGCCAGCCATTGTTACAGCGGTTACTCTATACATGACCAGGAACCGTTTTTGTACCTAGACACATGCGCACAATCGACCAGAACCACAATATATTGGTTCTGGTCCAGAGGGTGGCGAGGGCTCAGGGAGCGAGAATCTATTTCAAGGGTAAAACCATGCGCACAACCTAGCCTAGATTCTTAGAAACAGGTGGATTCTTGGAATCTTATAATAGGGGATTCCCCCATGTCAAACGTTATCGTAACGAGTTTGGATTGGTTTAAATGTAGTTCTGATATACACCGAGACTTAAGTGCCAAGATGCTAAAGTACACATTTTGTTCATCGCAAAAGTATTGCGGTTTTAACAAACTTAAACATTTTTGCCTTCAGCTGATAACATGGAGGAAGATTACAGTGACATGCCAGATTTGTTTCTTGCCCGTAAAGCGACAACCTCTCTTTTTGATTCTCCGCGGAGCGAAGAAAACGGTTTGTCCACAAACATGGCCGACGTCGATGAAGACCACGACATCCAAGATCTGTTCAACGGTGAAACAAACCTGGTTGGCGATCAGGACGATGACAACACGTCTTTGGAGTCCTGGGACGGAGGAACAAGCACCCAAGATGCCAAGGCAATCACGGATCAAGAAATTGCAAACCTCCCGGTTCAAGAGCTGAATAAACTTCTCCGAAACGTTCCGTGGGAAGAAGCTGCAAGGATAAGAAAGCGACGACGAAATCTGAAAAATCGGGGATACTCCCTGAGCTGTCGGCTTCGAAAACAGCAAGAACAGGAAGATCTGATCAACGAAAATACCTCACTGAAAAAGCAGCTTGAAGATGGAAAATGGAAATTACTTAAAATTTGGAAGGAAAAGGAGGCTTACAAGAGAAAATGTATTCAGTTGCAGAAACATTTTACTGAACACAAGTAAGGAATGCAAGCTTTGGATTCACTCCCTTGTCGTTGATAGTTTCCGTTGATTATAATCCGTCACTCAGTTTAGATTGAAGGCTTTGAACGTTAATCAGTACTGTTACGTAAGTTAAACTTGCATTACAGCGTATCCAAATAAATTAGCAGACTGAATCACAAAAGTACGGAAAATCACGCGATTTCTGAGAAAAAATAGTTATGTTTTTTTTTGTGATTATCAAACTCATGCAATACCCTGCTTCATTTCATCCAGTTTACTACCTCTAGATCTTCTTTACTTTAAGTCAGTTGCCATCTTAATGCATGACGTCTCAAATAACATATCGCCACCTCAAATAAGTAATTTATTTACTTACCAACATAACATTCATTCACATAATACAAGATCATCAATAAGAGGCAACTTCTTTCTCGAATACTCTAGACTAGACAAGCTGAACATGTCCTTTTCAAGAAACGGTGTCAGAATCTGGAATAACTTATCTAATGAAACTCGCCAAATGTCTAAAGTGAATTTTAAACGTAACATTCACAATATGCTTCTTCAGAAACTAAACGGAGGCCAATGAATATATTGATCTACTAGATTTAAATATGCCATAAACTGAACTCAACTACTCATTTTATCCGCGTTATCCTTCTGTATTGTATTCAATGTATTTTAATGTATTATATGACAATTAATTAATTACTTTGTATTGGTAATTGTAATTGTAACTGTATTGTAATTGTAAATATTTTTCTGCTTAGTATCGTATGTCAAAGCTTTAATGTTATGCGTCAAACCACTGCTCGCCTCGAATAGCTGTAGCTACCTGCGAGCAGTGGTAAATCATATTCTATAATTATAAATTTTCTGAATAAACTTGAAACTTGAAACTTTGAACTATGTTTTTCGTCTACATTGTAGTGTTAGACCAAGCACTGTTGTTTTGCGAAGAATTTTGCCGCGTGTTTGTGAAATTTTTGTCATGAAAAGGAAGGAAGGTGCAATAATCCATCTAAACAGCACTACACCATCGATTTAGAGAATCAAAGATTCAAGAAGGGCCACAAGGCAAACAAAACAATGTTATTTCAAACTCTTACTAGATGTAAGAAAATGGGTGGAAATGGCAAGCTCTTGGTAGAAGAGCCCAGATGAGTTGTAAGTCTTTCACGTTTTTGTATTTCTTGTCAACAATTTGACAAGAGAAAACAAAAACAAGTAACACAGAACACGTCGCAATATTCTTCGTAAAACAGCACTTCAAATGTGACTCTTTTCTCTATGAAATCATATGAATAGACCATTTCCGAGTTACCTAAAGCCTCTCTTTCAAAGGGAGGCCTGGTGCTTAACCATTCATATGAAAATGAGTTTAATTTACATGTGAATGAAATCTCATTTTCATATGAAAGGATGAGCACCAAGACTCGCTTTGAGAAAGAGGCTAAAGGTAATTCGGAAATGACCTATTTGCACATTTTTGTGTTTCAGTTACCAAATTTGGTACGCTGTAATGTAATGCAATGCATGTATATGAAAATAATTTTCCACGTGTGGAATCTGATTATGCTTAAGAAAATCACAAAATTATTTGCATCACTTTGCATGTTTTAGCTTTTTGTGGTAAGACTGCTATCCAGAACAGTTTTGTCCAGCGTACTATGTAATCCCAACAGGGGAAAAATCCCGAAAGTTATCAAACCGAAAACTTTATTGAGAAAGCAAACCGTTGACACTCAAGTAAAGCTTGAGAACAGAATTCAAGCCCAACGATTAGTTGAATCACTGGGAAACAATCAGGTTTTTCATAAGAGCGATCAATACTGGAAACTAAGAGCTTACGTGAAGAAAAAGACAACAACAACAAAAAAAGGCCATTATAATTTGACGCAAACCTACTTATAATCCAATATACCCGAACAATTGCTGATTATAGTTTGTTAATTTCTTAAACGGGTTCAGTAAAGTTCGGTTCAGGACCAAGTATAAGGTTAGGGTTAGGGTTAGGGTTTACTTCCGGGAGCTCAGATTTTGAGACAAGCAACTAAGCTTTTACCTTACTGTACCTACCTTAGGTACCTACCCTTCCTGACTGATACCCAACATAAATGTATAGAATTGCATACTTGTAACTCCCTAAGAGGCTTTTCAGTCAAAAAGGTAGCTAAGTTTATATTATGTAGTTTTGAAATATTGCTTCTTTGGAAGAGTACAGTCTATTTAAGTTATGTAATAAAGCCCTTTTTGCTCCTCTGGCCCGTTACGTACAGAAAAGAAACATGTTTCAAGAATACGAGAGTCAGCTTCAGGCTGAATATCCTCGCCGGTGAAAATTTTCGATTACGTAGTTTATAGCATCAGAACAAAATTCATTGGAACAAGTTCGATATGTGATCAATAGAGAGAAAAGTAGTGGCATCTTTATTACGGCAATATCCTTTCTAAACTGTGGACTAATAGCTCACTGTGGGACTTAAAAGAGATGGTTATAATTTTATGAGACTTTTCTGTATGGAAACACTGCCAACACCGTCGTGTCTAGGGAAACCGATTTGTACCAGGGAAATAAAAAAAAAATACTAGGGAAACCGATTTGTGTGTGTCCCCAATTAGTCTATCTAGGCTAAATACATCGACACTCGAATAAAGTTTTTACTTACTTTATGGCGGAGCCCACTAGTAGAAATCTACTGTGGTAACCATGTAAGAATGCCGAACAAGATTGAAACCGCCGCATGGTTAGCCCAGTTGGTAGAGCGCCAGCCTACTGTGCGGAAGGTCGAGCCCCAGACCGGACCAACACTCAGGGTCTTAAAATAACTGAGCAGAATGTGCTGCCTGTGTAATTTCAACTGCAAATGGTTAGACGTTCAAGTCTTCTCGGATAAAGACTATAAACCGTAGGCCCCGTCTCCTGCATGTTCCGGCAGTGTTACATGGTTAGTAGGGGACGTTAAAGAACCCACACACTTATCGAAAAGAGTAGGGCACATCGTTCCCGGTGTTGTGGTCTGGCCTTGTGCTTCACATAGGGTTAACCTCATTGCACATTGCCCTCCCTATGACTATGACTAAATCTTAATCTAGTCTTAATTTTGGCATAACGAAATCAGGATAAATAGCGCATGGCGCTTTCGATTGATAAACATGACTTCGAGTATATTCGATGTTTTTGTTAAAATATCGCCGTTTGCCTTGCAATATTTTTCTAGCTATATAGCAAATATAGATGATTGCGAATCCGAAAAGCCAGGTCTCGGAATAAATGACGTTTTCTTGTTAAGACAACGAGGATGCATTCGGTGTTTTCGTGTCTCAGTGATCATTGTACGTTCATGTCCGGACTAAATAATTTTTGGCGGGAAA
>OZ026606.1:23690072-23695072 GCA_964020085.1 Micromussa lordhowensis
AAGGCAGAACAATTGTTCCTGATGGTCTGAACATCCGTGAAGAAACATTTTATATTCTTTATATATTTTCGCTCGCATGCTGTTGATCTAAACGGGTCACATAAGTGAATATGCCCCAGCTAAAACTAGAGAATATCTAAGTGATATTCTCCAATTTTGAAAAATTCCTCGTCTTACCGTGGCGAAAAATATTTGAAAGGTAATAAACACGATAGTGTCCATTTCTTACGAAAATATACTCGCACATTTGTCTAGCTTGGACATTATCTGATCCTCGAAGTGCATATTTTGCCGAGAGCGAACCTTCCGGAACAGTCAGAATAGATCATGTCTGCGGACAAATATCCGCGCATAATATTATACAAGTCACAAGTATTGTAGAGGCGAATGCACTAGAACACAGACGTCTAGAACACTCGCTGATAATATTCTTTAAATGTTTTAAGGAGAATGGTACATGTTATATAGCCAACTTATTCTAACCCTGAGTTACACCCTACAATCTCAGAAGTAGTTGGCTAGTACAAAATTATTATAAATAGGAGATTTTTTTTCATAACTGGTACACATATATTTCTGATATTTTTAGTTACCATTAAGAAGGCACCTAACGTGTCATCTTCTCGTATTCATCTAAATAATCTCTATTTTACCGGCCGCCAATGCAAGGTGCGCTTACCTACAATTTCGATGACCATTTATTTATTTATTAAGTATTTTTAAACTCGACCAAATCAATTAGATCGGTAGATATGTGTGGTATTTTAAGCTTGTCGAACACTCCCATCAGCTCGGGAGGCTGAGTAGCCGCCCTCTGTGTGTATGACATTAAATAAATTATCTTATCTGTTTTGCTTTTTTGCTCCTCCCACTCTCCGTCCCACCTTCCCTGACTGCCTCCCCCCCCCCCCCCCCTTCCCTTCGCAGCTATACATACCACTTCCGCCCATTGTCAGAACGGCAGCTGACTTAATAATAGACGGCCCCTGGCCGGTTAGCCTCCATCTTTGACAGACGTCCTTATAACTAGGCAGGTCAAATCTTTACGGTCACACAACACTGATCTGACTAATCATATCGGGCTTTCAAATCCTGGATGTTGAGAAATTTCGCAAGAAGCGTCAGCAAACAAAATGGGGTGGATATTTTCAGCGAGTGGGTGAGACGCTTTGAAAAGTCAATCCTAATTTCAGCGAGAAGCTGTATAAAGTTCTCTGCGGACGAAATGCGCGACAAGATAACGTCTTGGCAGCGCACATGGCTAGTGCGCCTTTCCCTCGCCCTTCCTTCAGAGAAGAAGGATTAAGTCGTGTGCGACCTCGAACCGTCTGAGCAAGTTCATATGTGAGGTGGCTGCGTGGAAACTTCGAGAACATGTAGAAATGTTTCCAGCTCTGACAAATTAAAGAAAATCCAATAACATACGAAGTTTGGCACTATGCGTGTAATTACAATGCCCTCTCAGGTACTTTCACTTTCAAGAAATAGTTAACTCTCTTTCATTTTCGATATCGACATAAACAAAACAAGATAGACGTACAGGCCACTACATGTAGGTCGAAAACAATGAATACTATCCTTGGTCATGTGGAGTGTTGTCTTAGTGACCGAAAGCTCAACAAAATAAATCTGCCAATTTTCTCTGGTAGAGCGCTGAAGCGAATACATCTTGCGACGTGCCCTTATCCGGTAGTGTAATGGGCTCGTTTCAGACTGTTTAGAAAATATTTTGTGAATGTATTTTGCAATCAAACAGGTACCATCCCATACCTTCACAATTCCTTTAAGATTCACAGTCACGGTCTGGTAGGACTGTCAACTTGCATATTCAACTGGTTCTAGCTGGTAAAACTAAGCCGATCGACTCGGAAGAAAACCAAACTGAAGCGAAGAGTAATCAGTTTCAGGAATTCTGTTGATTTATCATCGTGACTCTGATACTGTACATTTAATCGCGGTAATTTTAACACAAGCATACAGTGACCTATGTATGGTTGGTTATCAATGAAGTGCTAGGGAAGCATGCCGTGTGCGGGCTTGTTGCTGATAAGATTTAACCGGCCTACACTTACTACAACTGTACTGTAATATATTTTAAAGATTGTCTTGTTTTAATTCGGCTTGGGCTACTCAATATAGCGAACTACCCCTTAGTATGTACAATTATGCTTTCATAAAAACTGACAGCAATAAATACAGTTTTACTTGTTGATTACAAGGCAGGTAATTTCGCTCCACTAATGGCGTGTTACTTAAGCTGCCGAAACAGGAGAAGGTTTCTTCCAAAGGGCCAAGTGAGAACAATATTTTCTATCCTTTTTTTTACATAATCCAAGTGGCTGTGGGGTACGGCAGATGTACAGTTCAACGTTCAAAGCTTGCAAGCATAAATGTGACATCAACCGGGTAACTTCTAACAAGGGAGTGACTCCAGCGCTTCCATTCCTTGTCTGTGACCAGTTAAATATTTCTGCAACTGCAGATATTTTCTCTTGTAAACCTCCTTTTCCTTCCATATTTTAAGTAATTTCCATTTTCCGTCTTCCAACTGCTTCTTCAATGAGGTATTTTCGTTGATCAGACCAGCCTGCTCTCGCTGTTTTCGAAGCCGACAGCTCAGTGAGTATCCTCGATTTTTCAGGTTTCGCCGTCGTTTTCTTATCCTCGCTGCTTCTTGCCGCGGAACGTTGCGAAGACGTTTATTCAGCTCTTGAACCGGGAGGTTTACAATTTCTTGGTCCGTGATTGCCTTGGCATCTGGGGTGCTACTTTCTCCGTCCCAGGACTCCAAAGACGTGTTGTCATCGTCCTGATCGCCATCCAGGTTTGTTTCACCGTTGAATAGATCTTGGATGTCGTGGTCTTCATCGACGTCGGCCATGTTTGTGGACAAACCGTATTCTTCGCTCCACGGAGAATCAAAAAGAGAGGTTATCGCTTCACTGGCAAGAAACAAATCAGGTATGTCACTGTAATCTTCCTCCATGTTTTCAGCTGAAGGCAAAAATGTTTAAGGTTGTTAAAACCGCACTACTTTTGCGATGAACAAAATCTGTACTTAGCAACTTCGCACGAATCTCCGTGCATATCAATACTTCATTCAAATTAAACCAATCAGCACTCGTTGAGATAGCGTATGATAAGGGGAATCCCCTATTATAAGATTCTAAGAAACCACCTGTTTCTAAGAATCTAGGCTACGTTGTGCGCATGGTTTTACTCTAAGAATATCTTTTTAGAATACAAACCCATCCCCAGATCCCCAGCGTTTTCGGTCCACAGGGAGCGAACGCTCGACGCTCTGGATCGGAACAAAATAATCCTCGTTCTAGTTAGATTGTACGCATGCGTATAAGTTCAATAACGGTTTCTGAGCATATGTAGAGTGAGTAACCGCTGTAACAAACGCTGGCTCACCTTCCAATTTCTCCAAGAGGTCTTAATTTCTTCGTGCTAACTAAAAATACGGGAAATTTTCCCCTTCTCTTATAAGGTCACAGACACAACATATTTTTTTTTCAGTACAAGCGTCATTGTTATTGAACTTTCTTGCCAAACGGTGGCAAAACATTGTTTTTACTATGATTAAATATTATATTTTGATCGGTTTACCATCGATGTTTTACATTCTACGGCAATCGGATAAATTCGAGCGATAGCAGTAAAGCTCTCTTTCCATTGGATAGTGTCATATAAAAGAAGACTCGATCGGCTTTCGCTCAGATGCAGCAAGATCTGAAGATGTAACTTCGAACTTGAAACAAAGCAATTTAATTCACCTCCAAATAATTATATCCGCATTAAGAATGTCTCATTTGAAATATTTTGCAATGTTGATGAGGACCCGAACTTCCACACACAGTTCTTGGGCTCGATGTATTTCGATTTCTCCTTACCCCTGGCTTTCCCCATTTCCTTCCTTTGCCCATTTCTCCATTCTTCCATAACTCTTCCCAATCCAGTTTTTCCCCATCCCCTCTAGAGTACTCCTAGATACTGTTTTCTTACCTCCCCCTCCTTTCTCTTATCTTGATTCCCCCACACACCCATACACAAACTTCCGCCACCCCCCGGAACCAAAGGAACTCTCTATATAGCAAGAAACGATGATCTAGGTCTTCTGTATATAGTTAATACAATGAGTGACAAATGAAGCCTTCAATTTCCAAAATATACCAGCAATTATAATTCCTCAGCCGGAAAATCGCCCGCTACTTTCAGTTTCGAGTGATAATTGAGTCGTTTTCAGTTTCGATGTCAGCAAAACTAAAACAAGCTACATACCAGACATACAAACATGAGACCGAGTCCGAAACGAGCGGAAGTGTTAAGCATCATCTGAAGCACTGCATTATGGATGTTTTTACCACGTGCTTGGAAAAATACAATCCGAAAATCAACCAGTTTCTTTAGTGGAGCGCAAAGCGTGTGCAATGCGCGAGTTGCGTGTACGTGATCACGCGATGGCTTTTAATTCTTTGGCCTCGCGTGGGTAGAGAGTTCATTTAGGTTCTGTATGAGGAGGAATCAGCTGCGACCTTGAAGGCACTTAAAGCTGATCATCAGCTTTCTTGCAATTCTTGCAAGCTAATGCCATACTGTTCTGAACGAGTCAGCGTTTGTTCAATTAACTGTCTTTTTGATCAAGCATATCAAGGAAAATCCAATTATAGAAAGCGTCACTGGCAATAAATACTTAGATGAAGAGCTTGTTACTTGCTCAGTTGACCTATAGGCATTTTCTGTGACTTTTCTTACCGTGCCGATTTCCGATGAAACTGTAGCAGTATAGGTCCAGTATAATCTTCTGTCACCCTTCTTTACTAATTCCATCAGTTGTTTAGCTATAATCTCGTTTATTGCTGGTACGTACTGTTTTATTACAGCTCGACTTCGACTATTAAAATAAAGTTGATACAATGTATATGAACAAGTATTAAGGAATTATACTGAAGAAATTTACAAGATGGTAGGTAGGGTTTTCTTTAACTTATAACATG
>OZ026606.1:23700072-23707572 GCA_964020085.1 Micromussa lordhowensis
TCGCTTTGCATGTTTTCAACTGCCGAACGAGGCATCCTCGTAATCACTGAACTGGCCTAAGATCATGCCATCTCCCATCACAAAAGTCTTGTCCAAAAAAAATTGACAAAATTTTGCGCCTACCTAATACTACCAGATTCTGGGTAGCTTTAGTGTTAAAACATCACAAATCTACTGGAGAGATATAAACAACACAATATTCAATGAGACTAATATAATCGTGACTCACTGATACAATGTGCATTCGCAACGTCTCCAACAACACACCCACACAATTTTCCAACATTCTAACAACACGTATTTGTAATAGTATATGTGTTTTTTCAAAATGTAATTTCAATCAATATACACATTTCTATCTCTTTGGCGTGATATTTTGTACAATTTCGCTCATATATTTAAAGTCATAGCAATTAATTTAAATAACTTTGTCAGTCGAGTTGCACTGCATATAAACTTACTTTGACAGAGACAAAACCTGTAAACAACATTTTCGTGAAAGCTATGAATTACATGAATGCGGAAAATTATCGATTATTGTGTCGCAGTACTTCATATAACTGGCCTAGGAGAATTGGGAGCACTGTTCCGGTGCTGTAGAAACATTTGACAGAAAAACAATTCCACGACTGGCTAAGTTGGACTGTGCCCTTTGATACAGAAATCGGGATTGACAAATTATAAACAAGTCCTAGTATAAACTACAGAGCGAATTTCGGCTGGCGCAAACAACTTAATTATGTGAAGAATACTGTATATGCAAGTTGTACATATACATGCAAGGCGACTAAGATTAAGGTATTTACCTGACTCGGTAATGAAATACTCAGATGTATATAATTATAGTGTAAAAGGGCAAATCGTTTTCAAGCACATGAACAGTTAAATTATAAATGAACAGTCATCTTTGCCTCTGAGTGAAATTTGAATTCACTGTACTTTGCCGGCTGGAGCTTGGCAGTCAACACTAGCGCTCAGTTTATCAGCCTGCATCAGCCCAGATCAGCTAAGTAGAGTTTAACATTCACATTCCTCAGGAAGACGTGGTTTGCGTGTACCCACTAAAAACCTTGTTCAGTTGTTCAAATTTCTTCCTGTACATGTCTCTGTCTTTGACTGCGTTACCAAGGTTTTCTTTCGCCTCGCGTAGCTGTGCTTTCAAGCGTTGGTTTTGTATTTCAAGGTTTTCCTTTAATGCTGTTCGCCTCTGTCGACAACTCGTGGCATAGCCTCGGTTTTTCAAACTCCTTCTTCGCTTTCTGATCTTATGAGCCTCAGCTTTCGGGAGAGTTTTCAACCGTCGGTTAAGATCTCGTATTGTCAACATCATTAACTCATCGTCAGTAAAAAGTTCGCTGTAGTCTTGAAAATTGTGCGGACTTGAAGGCTCGCTGCTTATGGTGGACTCAGAGTCAAACCCGTCTAGATTCAGTCTCGTCTGCAAGAATAGATTCTCCATGTCATCGCTGACAAGGTCTCCCAAACAATGGCTCTGAGACCAATTGGAACTGCAAACGTTGCTGGTAAAATCCCTTTCCAAAATTTCGTCCATGGGCGAAATATCAGGGAAGAGTTGATTATAATCCATCTTGATCGTGACTAACTGGCAGGCCAACCCAAAATGAAACACCTGATTGTACAAGATCGCTACGGGTTTGATTATAATTCGACTCTACGCTGGGGGTCACTAATCTTCATCCAATCAGATTCCAGTATTTTGACAGGTCTCACTCTCGCAGACTTCTGAAACGGGGAATCCCCGTTTAGTTTGCTTTTCAGCAAACTTGTGATTTTTGTGAAGCACGTAACAAATACAGCGGCGTGAAAATCATTTCTGGAAACTTTAAATCGTGAATTTTGTTTTATTCCGTGATGAAAAGGTCTGAGCAATAAATCTCTTGATGGAAAAACAGAAATTAGCAGAAATATTTTATCGGAGGCTTGTGATTGCGTCATCTGTAGTTTGTCACATTTTTAGACTGCTATTGTTTAAACACAAAAATATAACTTGCACAATTTAATTTCTAACCCGAACGTTTCTAGAAACATGTTCGGATGTACTGACAATCAACTGATTTTACCATTCGAGTAATTTCCTACAGAACGGGATGAATCGCACCAAAATCGCCATGGGAAAGTCCCTTTTGAACTGCCGACCAACATAAATAATTATTAAACAATGCAAAATATGTGAATACCTCGGTGTTATAAAAAAAAATTAAAAATCGTTCACTTCGAAAATATAATTCGGAATGAATTACATGTAGTTTTGTAGGGTAGTGAATCTTTGGAAGCATAAATATACCTTTTTTAAGTTTATCAAAAGCGGCAAACGCTTTTGATCAGCGTGCTGGCTTTCAAGTGTCGCTCGATAAAGTGAAAGGGAAAAACCCCTTCTGAAAAGAATTTCATTTCAGATGCAAATTTCACTTTCGAAACTAAATCTACAACCGTCATTTCTTGCAATAAAATTAATCGTTTTTTTCGTCAATTAGTCGTTTTTTCGTGAAGTGTGGGGGTTTTGTTGCGTTTGTTAGTTACTTTTCTTTCCAAGTTCGATTTTGACTTTTATTTTGAGCTTTTATAATTTTAGTCAAATTTCCCTGGCGCATGACTTTTGCGTGATTTTGAAAAAGGGAAAATTCCCTTCACCTTTGGGGGCCAAGAATAAATTTGACCACTGGAGCGTTTATTCTGCGTGTTTTCGTAACAGTTTGGTTGTCAATTCAATGTCAAAACGTCAGATTTCACCTGTGAAATATGCCAAGCATCTCAAGTGGTACAGATTTCTAGAATACGCTGAAACCATTGGTTATACTCTTGAGCGAGACAAGGGGAGAAGGGGGGGTTGCTGTCTGAGATGTGCACTGTTATGGGAGGAGAGAGTGGGGTGGTGAGTTTGTCGAACATGAGTCACATCTTATACTTGGGAGCATGTAAACAAGTTCGATATTCAGAAATTATGCAGATCTCGATCACGTATTTGGAGAGAGCATTTTGTTGTATATCGTATCAGTTGTTTGCAATGTGAAAGATGACAAGTGAACTCTGGAGGTTCTGTACAACATTTGCCTGCGATATATTTTTTAAAGGGAAATTCCCTTCTTTTGTTTTCATATCGATCGATCGATATCACCCTTACACGGTTTCGATTCCACAATGTCCCAAAATTTGTTTGCAATTTTATTACTCTGTGTATGAAATACTTAACGCATACAAGGGATACTTTTGAAGGGATTTTGCCTCGATTTGGAGCCTCAATCAGTAAATATTCAAGGATACTTTTAGAAAGAGGAGCAGCTAAACACTTGCTTGCCAAATAATAAAGACTTTGTTTTTGCAGAGGTTACAATGAGGGGTTCCCCTTATTTTTTAATTTGTAGGACAAGGGAGTTTTCCCTTTATTCCAATTAAAATCTACGATGAACCCTTTTCTGGCTTTCAATACCAATATGATGTCAAGGGACGAGGAATTTATCTCGGAGATGGCTGCACCTTCTGTTGGTTCATTTCGCGAGAGCAGTTTTGCTTTGAATGAAGCACAAGAAATTGATAATAATGGATATCCCTTAAATGACATTTATACTTTTGAAGAGTTCGAGTTAGTTCCAGAAACTGTGGCCATGGTGAGGCCCCACGAGGCCACTGGATGGTTTCTACTAACGTCTACAAATCCAACTAAAAGTCACCCGGTTTCACTGAAGTTGATGAGAAAGATAAGCGATGACTACCTTGAAAAGGCGACCATCCAAGACTTAAACAGGAAGCTTCACCGAATTCCAAAAGAGTTGAGGCAGAAATTCCGAAAGCGAAGGCGAATCCTAAAGAATCGTCAATACTCTCTGAAGTGTCGAAAGAAAGGTGCGGCGAGGCAAACCAAAATAGCGGAAGAAAATGAGGCGCTTGAGTTGGAGTTAATTCAAACGACGGAAGAATTAAGAAAGGTCATCGAAGAGAGAGATGAATATCACCTGAGATGCTCACAATTAAAAACTTCTATTTCTGCCGCACAAAGGCACGGATAAGCCTTGGAATATTAAAGGTTACTGAAGGATTATACTAAGCAATAAAACCGAAATCTTGTCTGAACTTTGAAATTGTATGCAAAATGTAAGATTATGAACCCCAGCTGCTTGACTAATTTACATGTCGCCCGTTATATACAAGCTGGCGACATTTGATATCTAGGAGTACTCGAGTGGATCTTCTTTCGACAACGTGTGACAATGATGAAATGCCAGGATAATTCACGCTGAATAACCGGTTTTTCAAGTTTCATGTTAAACTCATTGAAACCCTGGTTACAATACAATACAAACTCTTTTGATTCTCTGGTTGCACTGCATACGAGGTCAGGCAGACATTTTGCTAACTGGGGGATTCCCCTTCCGTAATCTTACTAGGCGCGATCTGATTGGATAGAGTACACTGCCACATGCATGACAGCAAAATAGGACGACCATGTGATCATTCCTTCTCCTTCAGCATGGCTGATGAAGCACTTTTCGTTGATATTTCTCCTATGGAAGACATGTTGGAAAATTTTTTCATCGATAATGACAGCCCTTCAAACTGGATTCCAAACCACGACTTGGTAGAGCTCCAGACAGACGGGCAAAACACGTCATTGCAGTCGAAACTAAGTTTTGGCTGCAATGAGTCAGCCTTGGACAGCACGCCTCAAAGCCTGCAACGTTTGAAAGAATTCAGCCAACATATCTCCGACGATGAGTTAACAAAGTTGTCAGTACGTGATCTGAACCAAAGGTTAAAATGTTTACCGAAAGCCGATGCGAAGACGCTTAAAAGACGAAGAAGAAGCTTAAAAAACCGTGCATACGCTACAAGCTGTCGACAACGGCGTACAGTGTTAAAAGAAAGCCTCGAAACGGAGAACAAGCGTCTAAAGGAGCAGCTACGAGAAGCTAAAGAGCATCTTCGCAGCGCAGTGAAAGATAGGGACTTCTATAAAAACAGATTCGACCAACTACACAAAGCTTATGCAACATTGAACAAGCCTTCTTTTGTTGTGGGACATTAACAGCGATGTAATTGTTATTAAGATATAAGTACTATGATTGAACGAGGAACTTTTTACTGCATTAAGTGAAATGTGATTGTGGACTACAAAGACTGCCTGTACATGTTTGTATAAGTTTAGCTCTGCCCTTGGATAAAGGTTAGTCTAAATGAAATCGTTTGTTTCTCTTCTGAGTTAGCTTAAGCCGCTTGGAATATTTCAATACAAGAGAGAGAGGGAGAGCCGAGTTTACTTAATATATCTAACATTTACCAAACTCAAGACAGTAAGTAAAGTAAGTAAAACCTTTATTTCAGTGTCTACGTGTTTACCCCAGATATACTAATTGGGGACAGAATAGCAACACTAATTGGCATACGATACTTATAAGATTTGAATATTTACAGGAAAATGAGCAAAACTCGATCTTCAGTCTTCATTTCCATACTGTCACAATTTTCGCACAGTATAACAGAGCCCTCGTGCTATTTTGATTAATTTTAAACAACGTGATGTAAACAATTCTGCAAAAGCCAGAGAAATGATGCTCCCTAAATTTAGAGTGAGGTTGACTGATGCATGTGAATTATGTAGTGACGATATGATAGCAAGGCATCTATTTTCTTAACACTACAATTTTACATTCTTGCTCCTTTCCAGTGGATAAACCGTATAAATAGAGTAGGGGGCGGAAATCGTATTCATTTATTCGGAAAATTAAATTGTATATGAGATGTGATCTTTAAACAATGTATTGAAACCAACTAATACTGGTTAAAACGTGTCACTGATGTGAGAACTTTACTTTTTGGATCATTCGTGGGATTTATTGAAATTGTTTAGTGTATTCAGTGGGTTCATTTGCCCTATTTCCTACGTCTTATCGATATCTGAATATTATGTTTTGTATTTTGAAAGTCTTAGTGTCAGAAGTAGAAAAACGTATTTATAAATAACGATGTTGCTAATTGTAACTGAAGTGTATAGAACTACAATTTTACAATGTTGCACATAAACATATATATGGATATAAATTACAAGCTGAAAATACTTTCGGCATTATATGTCGCATTACTTCAAGAGTGTAAGATAAAAAACCCTTGAGGGCTTTGAGAAGCTGGCGAAAAGTATATCGTAGCTTATCACGCTTACTGCATTATGTTCCAACTTGACTTTCCTTGGACACAACGTTTGCGTTGTCAACAATATTGCTACTGAGGCCCCATTTATAATGTCTCGGTTACCCGAGAACACCCTCCCCCAAAGTTACCCTAGCCTAGGTAACTTTTCACTTATTTCTTTGCAAAATTCAACCAACGGTCTACAATTAAGAGGATCGCGAACCTGTCTCGGGAGCTGAGACAGCTCGGGTGGACGAGTTGTCTCGCCTCAGTAACCCTGGCAGGCGGGAAAACTTATCTTCATAATAAACAATTTTGCTCGCCTAACCGAGACGGAGCTTAAGCAAAGGCGTTTTTGAGCGACGTACGGCAACCGGAAATGAGACGTTTTCTCTTTTTACTCGCCTTAGCGCTACCACATTTGTAATACCAAGTGTCGTTACTCGTATAGAGACGATTTACTTGAAAATTAGAGCGCCTCCACTGCCTAAAAACGAGAAATGTCCACTTCCGGTTGCCGTATGTCGCTCAAAAACGCCTTTGCTTAAGCTCCTATGAAATGACGACGAAACGTGTTTGGGGTTTAAAGCAGAAATTCGTATCAAAGAACTGAAAATTAAGTCTGCAAAACCCACTTTGATCGAATGATCGAGGAAATTCGAAGAAAGAGAGATATTTGCACATTTGATTATTCAAGAAGGGTTATCTACAGGATCATCGATGACTCGGACTACAGGGACAACGTTTTTACATAAACGCTCGATAAAGTTGCCTCAGGGGGAGGGTTGTCTTGGGTACGGACCATTTGACTAGGGCCTCAGTGTCAGTGGCGGCAAATTTAGGTGAAACCTAAATCTCAGTCTTGTTCACTTATCATGATAAAGTCCTTTAAAAACGTAGTAACTCAACAAAGAACTAAGATGTGTCTTCCTTAGAGCTTTTCAAGACGTACTGTTGTCAAATGAATGTAGTAAAGTTATTCTATAGAAAAGGTATTCGAAACGCAACTCAATTTCTACTTTCTTTCTTGTTTATCCCGTCACCATAGTTACACATATCTGAGTCATTGCCTTGGATGAGCCAATTTCGAATTTTGCCAGTGGTTTGGTATATAGAAAAAACAACGAAGAAAGAAACAAGAGAATAAGTTTCTTTTGCCAAGTGGTCCATACCATTGGGAGTTTATCCCGGTTTCCGTAGCTTAAATCGACTAGTAGACGTATTTTTACTCCTCCCTTGATGGGATGTCAGTCCATCGCTGGGTTGTAGGGATGAAGTTTACGTTCAGGCTCGATATTGCTGTTTTCTTCACTCATATCATCCACCACGTAATTCTTACACCAACGTTTATTTCTACTT
>OZ026606.1:23712572-23730072 GCA_964020085.1 Micromussa lordhowensis
AGTGCCATACGTTAGGAAAGTGTCAACTGAATAAGCAAACGGACTCGAGGAGACCTGTATTAAGCAAAATCTCCCGCTAGAGGTTTCACTCCGATTCTTTCTCAGAATATGTAGGATGCTTTAAAGATTCCGACCCAAGGGATCTCCCTCAGAGGGTACACGATAGGGAGGTGACAGTCAAGTCATGTACCAAGAGCTGCAAGGACCTGTTCTACAGATACGCCGCCCTACAGTTTTCCTATCTCTGTTTCTGTGGAAACAAGCGAGGAAGATATGGTCAGCTACCCGATTGGAAGTGCTTGAGTGAATGTACAAATAAAAACGACAAGCATTGTGGTGGATACTGGAGTAATTCCATCTATAAAACAGGTACAATGTTGTTAAAGAGCACAAGAGGCACGTGACGTCCTGCTCTTCCCCCTGCACACATCAGCAGCCTCTGATTGGACACTGACTCGAATTATGTGTTCTGAATAGAATTAACGATTACTTTGGAGTTTTAAAGATCCATTGTTCGTCTGTTATTGTTTTCATTTCAAATTTGAAGCCTGGCTTTGAGAATCCAGCTTAAACAGGTTTTTTAATACTCTAAACTGTTTTCTTTTTGTATTTGAAGGTTACGATCCCCCAGGAAGCGTGAAGATTACTCCTTTACTGACAAAAGCATTGACTGATCTAAAGCCAAGAGTTAACGTTACAAAACACAAGGTAAACAGCGTGGAAATTTTATAACCCTTCCTTAGATATATCATGTGCTAGTTATATAACGCTTTCGAGTGCGTGGTATACCATGGCGGGAGAAGTTCAAAAGATGTGGGGTGAGAGGACAGAGTTTATTCCCATGGTAATGGGAGCATTGGGATTAGTACCACTGAGATTGAATGGAAGCCATTCAGGTAGGCTTCCCTGTTGAACTGATCAAGAGATGTGCATTTTTGGGCTCTGCAAAGGGTTTCTCTTGGCTTCCCTAGGCAACTTTTTGTTTCCCGGAGCCAATGAAGAAACCAGCTTCAACATCGCCAATAACTTTATTAATCAATAATAATAATAATAATTTAACTTTAACTTTACCTTTACTTAATTCGTTACATACTCATACATAGGAAACCAAGGTAATAAAATAATGTAGGCGCCAGCAGCTGGAGCAGTCAACAGGGCGATGTCCCAATTAATATTCAGCGCCAATGAAAGATACTAATAATAAGCTTTATTTATCCATCTTTAAAAGAAGCATATTCATTGGATTTGCATAATTTAAAAGGGAATACATCTAAAGTGAATTACTATTAAGTAAAATTACTAATAAGGTAAGTGAAAAACAGATCATAAAGGAGGAGTCTTGCAGCTCTTGCTAAAAACGAGTTGGTATGTCATGCGTTCCTGACTTTGGTATTGTTACTAAACCTGGTTTAGATCTCAAGTTTATTTTCACCCAGATTGTGTGTAAACAGGTACTGAGTCCTGCACTAGACTAGCATCCCATCCAAAGGGATTACAAATATGGGTTATTGAACAAGTGTAAGGCCGAGATGGCTGGATATTAGCCTAGTTATTTTTTGCATGTTTGTGAAAGGTCGCAAAAAAAACGTGGCCAATATCGAGCCATCTTCACCGGACAATCTTGGTCAATAAAGGATGTATTATATGGCTTTCGGGGAAATATTTCTTGTGGGACACAGCGCGCAGTCTCGAGCGAACAAGATATCTCCATCTTGCCCGCTTGGGTAGCCAATCACAGCGCAAGATTTGATTCATCTTGCCCGCTCACGGAGCCAACCATATAATAAATACTCTTAATTAGTTGCTTAATGTTCGAGAGCCGGAATAACTTCGGTATGTATATCTCATTGGGTACCCTTTGCTCCAATGGATATTTCTTTTCGATAGATCTAATCGTGTTTTGAATCGGTTAACAAAAAAACTGGCTAATTTTAGCCTGATTAAATTTGTCTCACTTCACTGCAACTCACGTTTTAGATGTATTACCGACATTTTAAATACTTGCTCCCATTTATATTTTGCAGGACCACAAAACAGCAAAAAGTGACCACTGAGAAAAGGGAGAAACTGGACTGGAAAATATATTGTTCCGTTTCTCTCCACTGAAATATTTATTATCTCATCGACTGTACTCCTGTTTAATAAATGTTCAATATTTTTGGAAATGTTTTACTTTAATTCTTTACAGCTTAAGAGAAAAGGGTGCAACCACACCTTTTTGGAGCTATGATCGGGGCCACCTGTTTATATCCGCGGAAGTCTAGCTTGTCTTGAGACTATCCAGTCGAATGTCCAGAAACGAGAAAAAGATGAAATGTTTTTGCGAATGTGTAAGTGTTACTAGGTAGGTAGATGCTTCATGATCGTGGGAGAGGAGGCTATGGCTTACAACCCTTAGGCTTACTTACGTACAGTTGTAAGAATACATAAATACTGTTGCAGGGGCGGATCCCCCCCCCCCCCCCCCCGAAGATGACATTCGGCGCTTTAAAAATTTGTTTACCTTACCAGTCGGTTATGCCATTCCTTAGTGTCGCACCCCCTCCTAAGAAAAAATCTTGGATTCTTCCATGTGTAGTGTATGGATATTTTAACCCGGCGACATTGTAGTCAGCGAACAAACTCAACTCCATGCTTTGGATGACACAAAAGCTAGCCCGGAATAAGTTCAATTTCTTGAGAAAGTCAGAAACTATTATTATAGTAAAAAAATAGGGGAGAAATTCAAAATTAACTATCTGCAACCCAACTGATTAGCTCAAAGTAATTCAGAATCTTTTAGCAGATCTCGTCCTTGAGCAAGTCCGAGATTACTCTGTTATGGCATCATTTCCCTTTCTAAAACGATTTACCTAAAATTCGGAGGGCTAGGGAGAAGCGTGGCGAGATCTTTCCTTGAAGTCCAGTTTCACTGTATTCGAAGTTCGTTTTCTTTTTCATTTATATTCATTTTATTCACACATTTAGTGGACTTATCTTTTAACTTTTAAGTTGGTAAAGGCCGGTAAAATGAACCGCGCAAAATTTGGGAAACTGCAGTTATTCATTCCAGTAATGCTGACCGCAAATCGTAACTTAGGCAAAGCAGGTAGCTTTAGTAAAGCCTTTTCAAACAAAGAAAGCTCCTGGAACAATCATTACGTTCTCTATTTGTCTAAAAACCCGTGTTCGCAAGGATTGTGTCTCAAGAATCTATAACGCCCTTCAGCAAGGCTTTCCTCGCACCCAAACCCTCTCGCTTAAAGAAAAAAAGAGGAGCTCTTGGGACGAGAATGGTAAGAACTGTTTGGTTACAAAAAATTTCTGATTGGACAATAAAAGTCGGAAATTCGTCGGCATGCTCCGACTGCTAGACGTAACACGAAACTTGTGCCCAGGCCACCAAAAAAGACACTCATTCCCAATCGTTCAAATCTGTTGTGTCATTAATACAATGTTAACTGATCTATCATTGTCTACAAATTACTCGTACAATTAACTTCGAAAGAAGGGTTTTAGAGCATATTTTTCTATCACTAGTTATTAAACGAGGATTTCCAAATATTGTAATAGTCTAATCTCTGTATGAGTTGCATGAGCTGTAGATTCTCTCGACCAAATTGAGGACGTTTCTGACCAGAAAAAAACCTTAGTTATTTACTGATATAGCAAGACTCAACAAATATTCCTTGACGCTTTCGCCTATGAAGGATCGGAGGAGTTGAGGCTTGGCACCTGAATGCAAGCGCGGGATATTACACTTAATACGTTGTGGTAGTACTTGAAATTAGCTTAAATAGTAGCGAGAAAAAATAAGATTTGAAGGCCAAAAAATGATCGGGTAAATTTTATTAATCCTCCCACCGACCTATGGGTCCTTTGAGTCAATGAAATAAACCAGAGACTTGTGAAATTTTATCTCAAGCATTCTTCTTTCACAAATGCTTCGGTAGTTTAGTTTGTTTTTTACAGTGCCTGATTTACATTGTACTAATTTAACGGTCGGTCTACGTGACAATTTAAGTGAAACCAAATGGAATGTCTTCCTTGTCGAGTTTAAACAATAAGAACGTTAACCACATTCAAACTACAAACAAATTTAGTCAACCGTCACACCGGCAACTAAAGATGTTAAAGAGCTTGTGCCTTATTAAGTGGATAAAATGCGTTTTCTGAATAGCTTATTTGTTCTGTGTCAATGACTAGCAGATAACCTGGGGAAGGGGAGACAAAACTGATACGGCAACATTGTCTTATAGCATTGCTGGATTAAATATTGTTAGTTTTCACGGCCCGAGATTATGTTTGACGTAACATATCTCAAACGTAAAATTTGAACCATAATAAAAAGGACATTTAGGCAATGCTTAGTTTCAATTCCAAGGTATTTTTCCCCATCGTTTGCCGTTGAGCTTATTGATGGTATGTACAATCGCCCGGTTTTTTTTTCAATCTGGCCTTGATTTATAACTTAAAAGACACACCATGTCAATGAAATAGAGAGTTCTATTGATTCCAGATTACTTGCTATCTTTCTATTGTTTATATTATCGCCTATACAATGTCGGTTGTGCAGGTTTTTCTTACATGGTTGTAAAGTTTTCACTTGTCAGTCAAATGAATGTTTAATACGCTCCTGCGTAAAAATTGCCAGTACACTCGTCCGAGAAATCATTAATATTGAATTTCTTTTGTGACGAGAAAAAAAAATTACTAAGGGACGCGAGGAACAAACCAGGGGAAATATAGCTGATTTCAAATGACGTGATTCGCGAAATCAGAGGAAAACAAACGTTCTAAAATCTTGGATTTTGTTAGATCGAATCCTGTGTATTTTCAGCAAGGAAGGTAAGTCGAAAGTTCACTGTTTGTAGTTGTTATCCATTGTCGTCTATTCGTCAGAGCCAAAAAGATTGACTCTGCAATGAGAAACTTATCGACAGTTTCGTTCAAAGTTTTTCGCTTTTCGTAAACTCCCAGTCAACGCTGTTTGACAACAGAAAACAATTTATCGTTCTGAGCAATAGAAATGAACTTCCGATTACAACTAACTTTTGTCAACAATTCTCCAGTTGAAGATATCTCATGAAGTATAAATAACCAGTTGCAACGAAGACAGTCAACTCTTGGAAAACAATGAAATCGAAAATCAAAATTCTACCGTAGATTATCTATTGCTGATTATCGTAAAGAGTAAAAGTTAAAAAACTGCTTAAGGGGCCAAAAGAAATTTTAAAATGTTTTTCGACTCAGGGACCCCCTCATCGACATTTCTACTCGCTTCTCCACCAGTTTTTCGGTCCGCCATTTTATTTGAGGTAGTAGAGATCATCATAAACAAACTCTATATTATAGGTAAAGGTAATGTGGCTCACGATTTTTATTTTAAACTTTAGTAATATCCACACATTTAATGGACTTTAGCGATGTCCATTGTAAACCCAAAGGTCTCGCGATTAAAAGAATATTCATTAGAACTATTATTATTAAATCCCAGCGCTTAAAGTTATTTGCTATACTTGACCACCAGCATGTTTTGCATAGAATAAGCAGAGGTACCAATAGTCTATTTTTGCATTGCCACAAAAAAATGTCGTTACTAAGATATATAGCACACTTACGTTTAGATTGCGGCTTTCAAATGCTCTCGTAGGTGTTTTAGTTCTCAGTGAAATTACGTAAGTTTTTTAGGGAAGAGTTTGAAGTTGTTTTACTTAAATCAATTTTAAAATTCTCCAAATTTCGTGCGACTTGTAACACTCGAAATGGCTGGAAAAAACTGAAACTTCATCGCGATTTCTAATGTTCTGACACAGTGACTATGTCTGTCAGTTCCAAATCAGTATCAGTTCTACAAGAAGAGGTTTATTTAAGAACAGGTAGGACCAATAATATAGAACCAGCAATGTGTGTTCTCTTGCATGTCATTAATTCGTAAAGAGTTTATGATCATTGTATAGCGTCGTGCGACTAGCCTTTATGTTTCTACTCCATTCTAATTATAAAATGTCGTAAAAACGACGACATTCAGGGTTTGAGATTCTAGAAGGATTTCTTGGAAGACGAGACTTTCACACGGTTTATATAGAATGTAGGTTTTCATCACAAGCACTTGGCTAAGCCGCGGATAAACGTTGGAAAAATCAACGTTAGAGGTCATTGTTACGAGGTACGTTCCAGTTACAAACGATTATGCAAAATTAGTAAACCATTCTGCGCTTCATTCCATTTGAAGCAGTTAAAAAACTTGACTGCAAGTGTGTTTTAAGTAGACGGGCATGTCTAGCAAAGCTTCTTGTAAACGAAAATCGCTGCAACGCCCTGGATAAGTCCACTACGTTAGTGCATAGCATTTGACTTGATCCCACCTGTTTTTAAGACAATTTAATTCAAATAATCATAAATTGGAACACATTTGACTTCGCCCAGGCAACATATTTACTACTAACTACTTTGCGCGTCGTTTAGCGGTTTAAAGTGTCGTTTAATGCAAAACATCTCAGTCTAGGAATTCACTTTTTGGACTTAATCTAATTGAAATTCACTCAGTGAGTACTGAGTCCTGAGTAGTCCCCCAAAAAGAGCATTTAACACTACACCTGCAGTTAAAACCTTTATTTTATAGCTGCCTTGTTTCTGTTTCCGGGATTAGATCTACGAGCCGATTTGAGGGCCTTTGGACGGTTGTGTTTATTCGTGGAAGACTGATTTCTCTGTTCTCGTTTGAATCGCTTCAGTTGACTCTATTCAAACATGAATGAACCCATTGAGCGATTCATCTCAGAATGGAATCAGGTCGGAACCAGCCCTTTCTCATGATCAACCATCTTTGAAAACTTATCGTACCCTTCCATTGATATTTTTAGTTTCATTTAAAGAAAATTAATTGGAAAAAGGCTGTCGCACCTCGTGAATAAACTTTTTCTTTTAGCTATACATTCATGTTGGAGCACAGTACGTGGCTAAGCCAAATGTGTTTTGCCAAAGACTGCACGTCTTGTACATCGCCTGCATTTGATATCAGTCAGACTTACTTTAGATTTTGTCTTCCTTTCTTTTCATCTGAAGATAAAGGTGTTACACAACGAAAGCATAGCTCAGAGTAGAAGATAATGGGCCTTCTTCAGGTCCTGCTGCTCTGTACAGTTCTGCCATGGATGGCTAGAACAAAAGGTAAATATGTCTAAAGTAAACCATCATCGTTTGTTTAAATGTCTGCTATAGTTATGGTAATCCCACAGTACTTTTCTCCTATTTTTTTTTCTGACAGAGTTACACCACATAGGATGTTTCCAAGATGGCGTTCCTCGGGATCTCCCGCAACGGGTCCATGCGCGGGAATTGAATGCAATAACTTGCGTCCAAAAGTGCAAGGATTTAGAATTTAAATACGCTGGACTACAATTTTCGTATCTTTGTTTTTGCGGAAATACTTATGGAAGATACGGAGAACTTCCACAAGACATGTGCTCCAGCGAATGTACAAGCAAGAGAGATTCATTTTGCGGTGGCCATTGGAGTAATTCAGTTTATAACACAGGTGAGTGTGTTGTGTTATTTGCGCAGAGCGTGTGATGGTTACCAACAAACTAGCAGTGGTCAACATCTGAAAAGAGAATTTCTAAGATATGTCAGCTGCTAAGCACTTAGCATTGCTTTTTAGTTACAAATTACAATTGTGCGAGGCATGATGAATGGAGCAGTCCGGATTCACCCCGCCGTGGGCATTGTGTTGCGTCCCTGGGCAATGGCGTTAACTTGAATTGAACTTTCCAACCTGGAGTTCTAACCGGGTGTTAGCGCAGCCTGAAATATCCTTGGAGCTAACGATTTTTCAGGTTGCTCTTATGATGGACTATTAGTGAATCCTCATTTTGGGAGACGTGCAATCATTCTGATATGAGAATTATTAGGTACATATTCAACGGTATGGACTCCTTGGTCCAAAGGCAAACTTAACGTATACTTAACAATTTTGATTGGTTTTCAGTTATCTTTGTTTTTGCGCTGCCTTTTTAGGATACAAACCTGAATCAAACAACGGGAAGAGTAAATCCCACAGACATGTCAAGCGAGACGAAGTGGTTTTGTTTGACAATGTGAAGGAGTACAGTCATAAGCCTGGTGAGTGAAGTGAAAACAAGATGAAACTCAGTTGAGATCAGTTATAAGAGCAAAAAAAACTAAAATAATTCACAGATATTACTTGAAAATTAGACAAGAATTTAATTGGATTGAATAAAAATTTTACTTAAATACGTTTAATAATATATACGGGTTATTGACCAAACTTGTTCGGTAAAGATGGCTGGATATTGGCCAAGTTTTTTCTTTTTGCGTCTTTACGGCCAATATCCAGTCATCTTGACCAAGCAAGCTTGGTCAATAAAGGATTTATTATATGGGTTGCCCGCTCGAGTAGCCAATCACAGCGCAGGATTTAGTTCATCTTGTCCGCACACGGAGCTAGCCATATAATAAGTAATGGTAAGAGGACTGAGTGGAGTCCAATTCGGTCTGTAATATGATTACAGACCGAATTGGACGACACGAAGCCTTATTACCAATTAATAATAAAAATCACAATTTCCGAGAAAAGAAGAATAGCCAAGTTATTAAAGAAAGGGAAAATGTGTATTAAAATACTGACAAAGGAGAAGTAAATTGTTTCATGTCACTCTGAAATTGAGATTGGTTGATTTAAACTACAACTTTGAATGTGATTGGTTGTTTTAAACTACAACTTTGAATGTGATTGGCTTGTTGAACTATCTGATAACATCTTGGCAAGTGAATTAGTGGAAAATAGGAGATTTTTCAAACCAATCACAATCAAAAAAATTGTAATTTTTATGATAAGAAGTGGTAAAGCACTTTGCTATCAGTGATAGTAAATCGTGTGAATATTTTTATCTGCAGTGGATCGAACAGTCACAATAGACGTCAATCCAGCAGAGTACTCATACATTCCGCATCCACAGAAAGAGGAAAGCAAAAGGACGGAAAGATCAGCCGCCGCCTACGACACGAACTCTTATTATAGCTATCCCGAGAGTGGCAATCGGTACGGGTCAAATCCCGAGAATACGAGCGCCAGCCTAGCCTACGGGACAGATAACTTAGGATCCAACGGACAAGAGCAACTAGCAACAGCTTATGGTCAGAATAATTATGACAAAACAAGCGCTGATACAAATAGTTATTATTATAGCACACGGCAATCAGCTGATAATAACGCATCTACGAACAGTACAGCTTACACTCCATATTATTCACCGCAGCAAGATAATGCATCGACTTCGTATAACGCTACTGATGTGTCTACATCGACAGAAAACCAATATCAATATGGAGCGCAATCGACAGTCAGTGCTTATTCGGATGTTAACAATGCGTTAAAAGAAAACGCTTATTCTATACAACAAGATGCACAGAATCAAATGAATTTGTACAACGATTCATCTAACTACAGCATATCGCAATGGGATAACACGAAAAACTCGTCTAGCTATCTAGCAAATTACACACAGCTTTCTGACCAACAGTCAGCGGGATACACCAACACAGAGCAGGCGCTGGCGCCAGCTCAGACGCCTTCTTCAGCACCGGCGCCATATCCAGCTTATGCTCCTTATCCGGCACCTTATCCATCACCGTACCCGGCACCCAATCCGTCACCGTACCCGGAACCAGCTTATGTACCATATCCAGCTCCTTATCCAGCCTATGCACCATATCCGTATCCATCTCCTGCGCCCTATTCGTCTTACCCGGCTCCAGCTCCCGCCCCTGCTGAAGAGAAAAACGAAAACAGTAAGTAGTGCGAATATTATTACGCGTATTATTCGAGTAACTTCATTAAACAATTATTGGATGAGGTTGAGCATGATATCATGAATTATCAAAACCGAGGTCTGTGTTATCTGCCGAAGCCGAAGGCTGAGGCAGATGACACAGACACGAGGTTTTGATAATTCATGATATCATGCGGAAACCGAATTAATAATTGTTTTATTATACATTTTTCACATAATTCATACTCAGAAACAGAAGCGAAGCGTTCAGCCATTTTGTTTCTGAGGAGAACACTCCAAGGGGCTTAGTAACCAGGCAGACGTTGAACTTGACATGATAAATGCAATATCTGCAGCAGATATTGCAGTTATCATGTCAGGTTCACAAGCTATTGTGAATTGATTGAATGCTCTCGACCAATCACATTTTTCATAGTGAGTCTGATGTATAATAATAGAAAATAACATCTGGGCCGGGTTGTTCGAAAGCCGGTTAACGCTAACCCAGGATTAAAAGCTAACCGAAGTATTAATTTTTCTTGTTTAAATTTTGTTTCAGACTTTGCGTTTTGGTTAGTTTGAGATCATTCAAACTCAAAACTGAGGGATAAACAATATAAACAGAAAAACTCACCAAACTGTTGCAAATTTAAACTCAAAATTCTCGCTAACCCTGGGTTAGCTTAACTGGGCTTTGAACAACCCAGCCCTGATTTATAACAGTAAGGATATAAGGAATTAGAATTTGACAACAAAACATAATTTTCTTCCCTCTGTAAAATATTCGACTACTCTGTGACTATTTTAGTGAATTGAAGTAACGCTTGTCATTTTATCTTGAAAATTTATCTCATCAGTCTCCATTCAGGCTCCGTCCACACTAGGCCGCAGGAATTTGAAAACAGAAGTTTCACTACTCTGAAAACGCATGCATCAAATGTTTTCTATCCACAAAGAAAACAGAAAGCCGGCGTTTTCAAAATTACTCCGGTGTGGTGTCGACGGGGGCCTCAGTTCAACTCTGATTGTCTCGTACGTTTTCCTCCTTGTGTCGTTTTTGGTCCTCATGTTTTTGGCTTTTATATCAAACGGTTCAAAAACCGTAATTGGTTCAGTGCAAGCGTTTTAGAAATAAACTGTGAACTCACTACATTTGTCAGCTGAATACGGAATAAACTGGACTATGCAATACAAACTCTTTCAGAAACATCCTGTCAACTAGAGCGCCAGATGGCAAACACGATGGATGATGCATTTGTCCCTGAATGCAAGCAAGATGGCAGCTACTCAGATATGCAGTGCTTTGAGCATGAAGGATTTGCTAAGCAGTGCTGGTGTGTGACTAGTGACGGCCAGGAAATTAAAGGAACCCGGATGTCAGACGGACAGACACCTAACTGCACTACTGTTGTCACAGATGAGGAGAAACATCACGACGAAGGGCAGGAAAACATCACAAAACAATCTGCGACACCGTTGAGACCACAACAACATGCTGAACCAGTGCACCCACAGCAGGAATCACCACCTCAGAAACAGAAAACGATGGAAGTTGAAATACAGATAATAAGAAACAGCACTAACACAGGTAGGTTTGTGATTTCTATCAACAAAAACAACAACAATGACTACGGAACTCCTTAATATAAGACACGTTTGACTGTACATCGCACTAAACCTAAATTAGCTACGCTAATCTTGTTGGGTCAGTCTAAATTAAAACAAAGTATGTAAGTGAGATTACATAATGGTAAGCTGCACACAGTCTAGGTAACTAAGGAAAATTCTTAGTCGATTTTAATGCGAGGTAAACCAGTTTTCTCGACGTTCTGTGTTAAAAAGATTAACAAATACATTGCGCTATGCGCTGATGGATAAGCTTGATAGAGAAAAGGCATTGGTGCGTTTATCTGCAAGTAATACTTGTTCTTGAACTAAAATTACAGGAAATTCGAAAACCCAGTGTCAAAAAGAAAGAGACATCGCTCTTTCTCCATTCATCACCGACATCTTTGTGCCTTTGTGCGACGCGGAAGGAATGTTTGTTCCTCTCCAGTGTTTTGAGCACGATACTTACGGTAAACAATGCTGGTGTGTGGATTCATCGGGCCAGGAAATTAAAGGAACGAGAATGGACAATGGTACCGCCCCAGAATGTGGTGAGTGTAAACATACAATTAATTTCTCCAACAGGACATTTTACAGTTGTGTGCGTTTAGTTACGGGCTGGCCTATGAATGGCTAGTGGTGACCTTGCTTTGATACAGACCTCTCTGCTTTTCTCATTTAAATACCAACTAGTTAACATAAGAATAACTTGATTTACACAACAAAAGCAGTGAGGTCTTTACCAAAACAAGGTCACCTGCGGCCTTGCTGCCATTCAAAAACCAGGTCACTGGACAGAAAGCTGAAAAATGGTCTATTCCTTAGCAACAATAGTTACTACTTGATTTTCTGCACATATTGCGGCCTACAGACCTAATCTGAGAAACTGTTGGCAGCTTCACCCCATACTTGTTTCAGAAATATCACTTTTCTGCAGCTTTTCAGTGGATTTAGTAAACCAAACAGTTCCACTATAAGTCAAAATAGCCCCTGAATAACCAATTATGAAACAATTCACAAGTAGCTTAGTTTGTTGACAAACTCTTTCACGATACAGCCGCGATCTGCTTTGCGTCGAAAGCGAGTTCAACAAAAGTCATTATTATCAGTTTCGTCACAGTGTTCATCACCATCACCTTCCCTCTGTTCCAGGTTCAGTTCACGCAAACGCTACAAAAGTACCAAGCTGTAATCTGGGTCCTTATGGCTGTTGTCATGACAATGCGACTTTCGCTAAGGGCCCGGATATGGAAGGCTGTCCACCACAGAAATACCAGCATCCAGTACCTTTAGCTTCCTCTGTGAAGCCACAGGAGCTATCTCAGTGCCAAAAGGATAAGGAGAAAGCAAAAAGCTCCGGCGCGGCTGATATGTTTGTACCCGAGTGCGAGCCAAGTGGACTCTTTAAAGAGGTACAATGCTACAGTTATCCAGCCAGTGGAAAAACGGACTGCTGGTGTGTAAATCAAACCAATGGCAGCGAGATGCCTGGGACGAGAGTTAACAAATTGACGCCAAATTGCAGAGGTATAGATGTGCATTTTTGTTGTTGCTTTGTTAATTATTTGTTTGTTCTTTTTTTTTTTGACGTGATTTACTCTCGACCTTATCGATATAATTGATTGGAGGTAAATGGCATATCAACGCAATTTTCTGTCTCTGTTATTTTTAAAACTGATTACACCAAATGATTAATTGAAAGTAACTTAACTATTATAAATATCGTTGTATCGCATGTTTCCCACTGCTTATAGTCCAATTACCTTTTACATTGTGCATGCATATCGTATGCTATAAAACAGGGGCGAATTCTTGGTTTTCATCAGTCATGTGATCAAAACTAAAAATCGTAACCGTTCAATAAATAAACTCAAGAATCTGGGATATGATAGATGATTGCAATATAAACAACCTCGCCAAGAATCAGGTCTCTGCTATTTTTCATTCGCGCGCTATTCGCAGAAGTGTTTCATCCAAATTTATAGAGATTTGTATGGAGACGCCATGTTGGTGCCCATCCGGATGGGCACCAACATGGCGGCCGGAAACCAACAGAAACAGCTGTCACTGAGTTTTGCTGCAAAAGCGTAAATTTATTTCTCGAGGAACTCAAAAACATTAAAATAATACTTCTCTTAATGCAAGAACCCGTTCAGAAAGCCAAATTTCTCGAAATAAGTCCCGAATTAAGTCACTTTTTAACCAACTCGCCTGTCATGTAAATGCCGCGTCACGCAAAAGTTTAGAAAATTCAAGCGTAGTCTATCGCAAAACCAAGCACCCATTCGGAACAAAAATTCGCATAAATATTAGATTTTAGCTGCTTTTAAACCTCGTTAAAGTAAAATATCAACATGATCAATAGTTTTGTAGTTTGAATTTTAGTGACGTCATGTGAAAACCGGCAATACAAAGATAACTTGTCATTTTTCCGTTAATTCTAACAGCAAATGCCACGAGCGCACCACCTCAAACCACCCCAACCACTCCCTCGTCACCATCTACACCTGTAGCTACCACTCAATCTACCCCACCTACCTCACCCAACTGTAAAGTTACCCTCTATGGCTGTTGCCCTGACAACCAAACAGCGGCGGCGGGAACAAACCAACAAGGATGTTCACAACTACAGCAACCAAAACCACAACCCCAGCCGCAGCCGCAGCCGAAGCTGCAACCGAAACCGAAACCTCTGCCGCAGCCGAAACCTCCTTCCCAACCTCAACCTCAACAGCCGCAGTCGCAGCCGCAGCCGCAGCCGCAGCCGCAGCCGCAGCCGCAGCCGCAGCCGAAGCTGCAACCGAAACCGAAACCTCAGCCGCAGCCGCAACCTCCATCTCAACCTCAACCTCAGCAGCCGCAGTCGCAGCCGCAGCCGCAGCCGCAGCCGCAGCCGCAGCCGCAGCCGCAGCCGCAGCCGCAGCCGCAGCCGCAGCCGCAGCCGCAGCCGCAGCCGCAGCCGAAGCTGCAACCGAAACCGAAACCTCAGCCGCAGCCGCAACCTCCATCTCAACCTCAACCTCAGCAGCCGCAGCCGCAGCCGCAGCCGAAACCTCAGCCGCAGCCGCAACTTCCATCTCAACCTCAACATCAGCCGCAACCTCGACCTCAACCGCAACCGAAACCGCAGCCGCAGCCGCAACCGCAGCAACCTGCACCACCCATGTATCACGTTTACTGTCAAGTTACTTTATATGGGTGTTGCCCTGACAACCAAACAGCGGCAGCGGGACCAAACCAACAGGGGTGTTCACAGCCAAAACCACAACCGAAACCAACGGCACCCCGACCGACGTTTCCTGTTGGTACGTTCAAAGCTAAAAAAAAGAAAGATGAGTACTGGTCATGAGTATGAGAAAAAATTTATTTTTTCTTTTAGTGACATGCATACCCGAAAAACAAATTCCGAGTTCTCCAGTAGACTCTAAAACCTTCTAATTACAAACCAGATGTTCTACCACTGAGCTAAAAAGGACTCGATACGTCATGATCATTAAACTAGGCTCATGTGATACATATGCAGCATACGTAATATGCTGCCAGGAGTCAGAACGTCCATAAGCCAAGTGGCATATTCGTGAAGACAGACATGGTGGATTTTTGATATTTCTTACCATTTTATACTGACTCGGTTTTCAGTATTTATTACTTTCTTTCTCCGCTTATCGTTTGCGTTCTAGATTTTCGGAAATAATGGATATTTGAATTATTTGTATTCGAATTGTGAGTTTTGTCGTTGCTATGGTTATAAAAACTCTCAGAGACCTTGCTCAGTTGGTAATCGTAAAACTGTAACGGAGAAAAGCAAGGTAAACTACTGATTAGCGTTATTCAAAGTGTCCATTATTCTGTCAGGTTCAATGAAAACTAAGTACATAGTGCAAAAAACAAAATTGCATATCTTCCGTGTCGTTTTTGTCAACATGACAGGTTTCACCAAAGACGCATGTGTCTCTTTATTGCTGGGTCAAGTATGGTACGAGCAACTAACTGACAAATCCAAGCTCTATCTCAAGCAACTCAACAAAGAGATTGTGCAGGGGGTAAGTACGGATTATTGGTATTAAATAAACAGTTCTTCTTAATACCAGCTATGCAAAGCTGGTATACATAACAATTATTCCATGAGCCCGAGTTGGATATGAAGTGATAAAATAACCAACGAGCGCGTAGCGCGAGTTGGTTATAATCACTTCATATCCAACAAGGGTGAATGGAATACTTGTTTTAGTAAATTCTCAAACCGGGTTTTGCCGCCGATTTTTATTTCGGCCATGATAGAGGGCTGAAGTTGAGAACTTCGTGCGGAAAATTTTTAAACTTGGCACACTATTTTCCATATGACGTAAAACTCCGACTATTGGCTCATAGTCGGAGTTTTTTAGCCAATCAAAAAGCTAGAAATGCAATAGTCGGAGCTGAGAATTTACTGACATGGAATATCCCACGACTCACTTGTACTTTTTCTGCAAACACACAAGGCTTTAAGCGAGTGTAAATACCAGGAAAATACAAGTGTCAATTGGGATATTCCATGGTAAATAAACCTTTCAGGCGGCTTGTATGTCGGCTGATAATGCTCGCAGCTGAGAGAACATTTGACCGAGAAGCGAAGCTTCGAGGGCAAATGTGAAATTTTGAGAACAATGTCTGCGAAGGGCATTATCAGCCGACATACCAGCAAGCCAGAAAGGGTTTTATTTATTTTAATACCATCCATTAATTTTCATATCGCGCGAAAACTGCCACTGTGGATGTGATGTTGAAAGCGCGCGATTGAACGATAGTAAGTGCATTTAATTGGTTTAATTAACTTTATTTCCACGGTGATCGGACCAAAACCTTGATAAAGTATCATGTGAATAAACTCTCGGTAACGCCCCTTAGATCAAACCTCGAAAACTCGGCGATTTTTAACTTATACTCGTTCGTTCGTATTTTGTTGAATTTTTTACACTTTCTGGAACTGCATTTGCGACCAAATTTTTAATGTCAATATCACCATACGCTACGAAACGAGTTTCCATGTACGTAAAATAATAAAGATGAAAAGTCGAAACTTCGTTCACGATGGCTTTGTTTCTTTTCGACGTAAGTATTTGGAGGACAATTATGGACACAGGCGGGGCTTTTGCGTGATAACTGTCCAGTGATTTACACCACGTGACGTAAAGTACCCGATAAAATCGCGCGAAAATTAATTGGTGGGTTACTATACCACAAGAGATCGTTGCGTAACTATTTACACCATGCCATAGCGAATGCAGTGGCCAACACAATCAGTGCGACATACGCGCGACATACCATTCTATGGTATGATCTAAAGACTCGGATATGCCTGTCAGTGATTTGGAAGCCGAAAAACGTCATCGCGCGTATGGACTGCATACAATGGCCTTGAAACATAAGCTGTAGGAGAGTTGGTTCTAATTTTCAATTTCTTTTGCATTCGTGTCTTTTCAGATTGTCGGAATTTACAAAGGAGTTCACCCGGACTTTGTATCAACTCGACTTACAGGTATTAGGTGAGGAAACATCTATTGTTCTTCATAGCTCCACATAAATCAACAGATGTTACCGAGGAGAGACTGAATTCAGTTTTGACTGGCATAGACCAAAGGAAAAAAAATGAGTTTTCGACGATATCAAACCTTCACCGGTCGGTTGCTCTAACCACTGATCTACAGAAATACTCACTCACTACAACGATAGAGAGTTCATTTGGAATTACACTAAGAACCCGCGTATAAAATTTAAGCCAGATGCTTGGCAATGATTGTGTGTATCTTTTGTGACTCGCTAGAGTGATTGCGTTGGTTCAATTTTGTTTTTACGACACCAGCTGACAACCGCTCTACAACTTAACTGACAACCAATTAATTTATTTGAAGTGATGGGTAAACTTAGCTCCTGACGAGTTATATAATAGGTCATTTATAGGAACTTAACTAAAATACTTACTAAAAAGAAAAAAGTGTTATTATCGTAACGATTGAACTTCCAAGCATAGGCATAGTGACACTCGGTTTCTATTTCCAGGAAAACAAAGAATCCCTATATGGCTAACGGACCTTTTATCATCGAACTGTTCTTTGTGATATCTTTTCGCAAACCGGTCG
>OZ026606.1:23735072-23737572 GCA_964020085.1 Micromussa lordhowensis
GGACAATAGCAACTAGCAAACCAAATCCACCTGTTCAACCACCATGCGTACCTTGTGTTATTCCCCCGAATTGTCCTGTTCCACAACCATGCCCAGCACAGTGCCCTGTACCATGCCCTCCAGTGGTGACAACAACAGCAACAGCTGTACCACCACCAACTGCCGCACCACCACCCACCACAACGGCTACGACACCCTCAGGGCCATCACCTCCAGTACCAACAACAACACCAACAGCAGCACCACCACCAACCACAAATGCTACAACACCCTCCAAGCCTTCACCTCCACCAGTCACTCAACCACCCTGTGTACCTTGTGTCATTCCTCCAAACTGTCCTGTTCCCCAACCATGCCCAGCACAGTGCCCTGTGCCATGCCCTCCAGTGGCAACAACAACGCCGACAGCCGCACCACCACCAACCACGACGGCTACAACACCCTCCCAGCCGCCACCTCCACCAGTTACACCTACAATGACGACATCAACTACGGTACAACCACCCCCTGAAACGTCTAAACCTCCCTCTCCAGTAACAAAGCCAAAATCTCCTGGTACAACAAAGCCTCCTGTTTCAACGAAACCTCCAGGACCTACAAAGAAACCACCTCCTGTTACTACTCCTTTTACAGCGACAACAAAACCAAGTGTAGTAGTGACAACAAAACCAGTTACCACATCACCCAAGCCTCCTGTTGTGCCGACAAGTGAGTTAAATCATGTTGTATTTTTGTGGCAACTGAAACCAACCTTTAAATCAATTTGCAAAATAAAAAATAAGCTTTAATTATAACGAAATTGTGTATTGTTGTACACGTATCTGAGGAGATCTATATCCAGAAATCGAAAGAGCCAGTTTTTCATGAACTCAAGGTACATGTAATTGTTACTAATCCTGATCCAGGAAAAAAAGACAACCCCCTTCCCTCCCTCGCTCACCTTCCCCCACCCCCACAAGAAAAATGCAAGAAGTTGATAAACAACCAAAAATTCATGCGAATCAGCCAAAATACAAGCAACAAAATAAAATGGTACTTTAGTGTCCTTCTTACATGTGTATTATACAGGGAAGCTCAAGTGCTATCTGATATTTTGGGAAACCAGGGGATTTGTTCATTTCTATTTTTTACTTGAAGTTATGGTTTACATGTATATTAAATAAACGTAGTATACTTGTTTTCACCAAAGCTTTTATGCATCTTGCTCTGAATCGATTAGCATTTTTTCAGCACCGTGGCGCATTTTTTATTCCTTTGACACTAATTAAGCATCTTTTTATATTTTATTTCCCCTTCAGCCCCAAAACCTCCTGGTAAGTGCCTTCAACAGCATCTCTTAGATAAGTGTTCAGTACATAAATTTATCTGGCACATAAAAGCCAAAATTTTCATTTTACATGTATGTACAATTGTCACATACATGTACTGTAATGCATGATTTAACATGTGACTGAACTTTCCCATATAACTTATAAGTTTACAAGTATACATGTATACGGCCCTTTTTTAAATAATTGTACAAGCATGTTACATGTACATGTAGGAATCAAACGTTTAGCATTTAGCAGGGTACCTTATTTAACTATTAATAGTTTGGTGATGTCTACATTGTCTTTCATTGTTTTAGAAATCAGGTTGCATACAATTTGAGAATGGAATAAGCCTTTTTAATATGCCAAAAAGAATTTGCAAATTAAAAGTATTGAAGAGCAACCTTGCTAATTAGCAATTAAAGGAAATGTAAGTTGATTATGGTCGAATCCTGCATTGGTCAATTAGTTATTATTAATTACGGTAGGCATGTTTTCCAGAAACTGTTGTTGCCAACGGTGATATCTGTTCACCAAGATGACTAAAACAGTTCAGAAAAATCCTGACCATGAAATAGGTGTATGTTATAACGAAATACAGACAGGCAATAACTACTTTGACCTTTACTTCATAATACTGTAAACATACAGCCATCATGTCATATCATTACTTCCTGTGTCATGCAGCATGTAATCTAATTCTTGTGATGTGGTTATTACTAGTAAATGGAAACTATACCTCTTGGAGTGCATGGTCAGAATGTTCAGCTACTTGTGGCGGCGGTATTAAGGAGAGGTCCAGAACTTGTACATTTCCAAATCCACAAAATGGGGGAAAGGATTGTGCATTACTTGGCCCTGCTGTAGAAACACAGAGCTGCAACTCACAACCTTGCCCAAGTAAGTTTGTAAGAAATCAAGTCATAAATAATTGTTGAACATAAAGTGCAACAAGAAAGTGGTTTCTGGGTTTGCTGTTGTTCTTTTTATACATTTAAACTTTGATCTCGAAAGTCCAGGTAACAAAACTCTATCTGAATTATGTACAAGGATGTACATAATATACAAATGTACTTCCGACTCTGTGGTCTTTGCTAGTCTCATGGTCTGTTACTTGGCATGTGAATCAATGTCACCTTTGACTAGTAAACATTGCACATTATTAAAATAAACAAAATGTTCAAGTGCCT
>OZ026606.1:23742572-23747572 GCA_964020085.1 Micromussa lordhowensis
ATTATAATTATAATGAGCTACAGTATAATTTATTGGGTTTTTATAGTTTAGCTTTCTAATGGACAGTTACTTTTTCATGGCAAAGCAGTGTTCTCTTTGAGTTTTAATGGGCAATCGATCAGTGATGTAAGACATATGGCAATGCATTTTTTTATAATTGTTTCTCAAAACTACATTTTTTTTATGTCAGCTGATGGAGGTTACACACAATGGACTCCATATTCGCAGTGTAGTGCCACATGTGGGGGAGGTATGAAGCAGAGAACGAGAACTTGCACTGCCCCTGCTCCAGCAAATGGCGGCAAAGACTGCAGCATATATGGGCCAGGTTCTCAGTCACAGAAATGTGGCACCGTACCATGCCCAAGTAAGTGTTAAACTGTGTTCACTTAATATACATGTGATTAGGTAAATAATAGATTGCACACCTTACAATGTATGTAATGTATTAACCAATCAAATTTTAAATTTTTTGTATGTGTTGTAGGTAGTTTTTTTCCTAGTATATATTTCATTTATAGCTACCAGATGTAGTAGGTAACTATTTACCTACAGTAGGTACAGCTGTAATTTCTGAAATACATGATGTATATATCTTTTATAGACCCCTTTTCATAATGGCTGCCAATTATGGATCCATGTCATGTTTAATGGTTTCATTGAGGGCCAGGTGCTGTTCAAATTGACTGGCTGTGAGAATGATTTTACCCACCTGGCTTGGCTATCCAGAGGAAGCTTTTTTCTTTTACAAAAAGTTCAGTTCAAGACGTTTTGCCCACATGTGAAAACCAGTTGCCCTCCTGCTAAAAATGTTAATGAAACCCCAGCTAAATGTTTATAATATCATTTATAAGTAATCTAATTATTTTCATTGTAATATATTTATTATTTATTTTATACATAAGTTGAAAGATTAAAGAGGACGCATCGATTCTCTGTGACTCTGAGTTTCGCGCCTAAGCGCTCGTCAGACAGAACTTTCCAGACAGAGCTTTATTATTTATTTTATATTTATTTATTGTTTAGAATATGCTTATAAGAATATTTTGGATGTAAAGTCAAGTTAAGAAATTGCTAATCCCCGTTGATGAACCAAGGGAATAGTGTTGGGCCTGATACTTTACAAATTAAGTGTTGCTAAGTAAAAAGCTCTGATGGAGCAGCAAGTTACCCTGACTAACTGTATTCAAAGCACAACATTTCCCTTGTTTTTCAAAGATGTTACCCTAACTATAGCTGATGTGTTGTTGTAGTAAATGGCGGGTACACTGTGTGGTCTCCATGGACAGCCTGCAGTGTAACTTGTGGTGGTGGATTAATAAAGAGAACAAGAAACTGCACAAACCCCTTGCCCCAGTATGGCGGTAAAGACTGCTCACTGGACGGACCAGAAATTATCACCCAGGCTTGTAACCCACAACCGTGTCCAGGTAAGATAACTGTTACAGTAGCAGAGTCCGAGTGAACAAACATTCTCCTTTATTTGCCTCTCAATTAGAACCAAACACAGCCCGGAACTCGACAAATCACAGTGGAATAAATATTGTGCTTTACAGATGAAGCAAAGCCAGTCAACCTCATCACCTAATTGATGGATCATTATTTTTGGGGAGTGGCGGGGGGGGGGGGGGGGGGAGGAGGTTTGGCAATTTCCAAAAAAAGTCCTGCACAGTTAAAACTGTTGGAAATAAAAATTGAGCAAGTGCTATCTGCTATCCAGGTCCTGTGTTTGACATTTTTTAAAAACATTCGTGCACAGGCTCCCTCCCCCCCAAAACAATCATGCACAACTTAGATGTAAAGGTAGGATGAAATTTCACTCCCCTACATGTATGTCCCCCCGGGCCACTCCCAAAGAAAAATACTGCTCCATCCTTAATAGACTAGTACAAGTGACCACATCGCGAGACAAGCAAAATATAATTTAAAAACAGACTTACTGCAATATTTTAAGACTGTAAAGTAAAAGTACAGTCGAATATAGCAAATAAAAACTTTCCTCTTGGTATGTGTACTTGTATTTTCAATAGATATGTAACTTTGTCTTTGTTGTTGTAGTTAATGGTGGTTACTCTCCGTGGAGTGACTGGACACAGTGCACAGTCACATGTGGTGGTGGAGAGTCTTTGAGGTCACGTCAGTGTACAAATCCTGCCCCAGAGTTTGGTGGCAAGGATTGCTCTTCTTTAGGATCATCGTCTGAAACAGTGGAATGCAAAATTGATCCATGCCCAGGTAAGCCCTGCCCACAAAGCCACTACCACCTTTTATAAAATAATTGAGCCACTATGCGCACTCTCATTGGTCGATAGGTGTGTTTAGATGAGAGTATGTAAACAGGGTTGTGACATTTTAGATTCGCACATATTTTTGAGAATTATTTTATTAAAGCAATAGAGCACTTTTTCCGTGTTTACATCTAAGCATTCAGAGGGTTGGGAGAATTCTTGAAAGTTATGCAAACCCTTGACTACGTCTCGGGTTTGCATAACTGTCTCGTATTCTTCCAACCCTCTTCGTGTTTAGATGAGGTTATATAAACATGGAAAAAGTGCTCTACATGTATTGCTTAAGTGGTAACTGGAACCCAAAATTGATTTACGATTTCCGTCACAAATTTACTGTTTGATAACTTGAACCCATGACAACTCGAACTTCCTGCTAACACGATGTAATACATGTATTTGTTTCCCTTCAGATCATTTTCTGTATAATTTTACCCTCTCAGTCAATAACTCAAGCCATGTTTTCAATATATGACAATTTAATCAGAATTGTAGTGTGAAACATTGATTCGAAACTGTTTCTCAAAAAAGTAAATCACATGAACTCTGCAACAGTAGCCCAACATTGTTCTCTATGAAATCTGTTATGTTCACAGTACATGTACATGTAACTGGACTTCTCCAGGTGCTTTGCTTTCCTTTGTTTCCCATTAGGTTTATATGTTCTGATTATTACAGTAATTTAAAAATGTGTATTAGTTTGGAGCTTTAATTGGTTCTCTGGATTGTTTGGTTTAGTTTTATAGGAACAGCTCTATAAAAATGACTGTCACTACAAACTCAAGATTTAAGTGTTTGGTTATTTAAGGATCCTGTAACTATGCTCACAAAGGAAGACCTTTATTAAGATCCAAATGTATTGTTGTATTAGTGTAATGTTATCCAATTGTATAATTATTAAATAATTCTCATTCTGATATAGTTAATGGTGGCTACTCTCCTTGGCAAGAGTGGTCGCCATGCAGTGTAACATGCGGCAATGGACAACAAAATAGGATCAGGATGTGCAACAACCCTGCACCCAGTAATGGAGGAGCTGACTGTATGGCTGTTGGCCATGGTCAACCAACAGAATCTAAAGCCTGCTACCTTGAAGTGTGCCCTGGACGTATGTTTATTCTCTTTGTTTATAATTATTTATCATTATTGAATATTTAAACATTATTGCACACTTCTGCTACCAAGCACAACTTAAGCTGGCACATGTTGAATGTGTGTATTAGGTGATGGTCGTTCAGTTCCAGGAAGTATTGGATTCGGAGCCACTTCATGAAAGGGCATTGAAAAAACACGAGGGAGGTTGTAAAAACACAGACTTCAATAAATAGCATGAAGCTACACCCAAATGTATAGAGGTGTGGTGGTAGTGGGAAGCTATTAAGGGACCCGTTTGTATTCTCTGAAGCCTTAAGGTCGACACACACAAAGGGACCATAGTCCCTGCAACAAGTCGCGGGGACAAGTCCCATTGTGTGAACTGGCCATTTTTTCTTCAAAATCTAGTCACAGGGACAAAAGTTTGGTCCTTGCGACCAGTCCCACAAAATTCAAACCAGTTTGAATTTTTGGAACAAGTCCCTGCCACTTGTTTCTTAAAACGCTTCCTGTGAACTGTTCGTGGGACTAGTCCCTGCAACCAGTCCCTTCGTGTAAACTCTCCAGGGAACTAGTCGCAGGGAATGGTCCCCTCGTGTGTGCCGACCTTTAGGAGAACTAGGAAGTGGATGATGCTATACAAACTGAGTTGAACTAAGTCAGGTGAACAGGCTAATTTTAAAAATAAACAGGCATCCAGAGTTCAGACTGAAACACTTTCCTTTTGGATTTTTTTCCAGCCCCAGAAACTGGTTGGTCTGAATGTTCTAAAACATGCGGCGGCGGTGAAAAGTTCAAAATGGTCAACAATGGCGGACAGATGACAAAGAAAGTCATAGTTTGTAACAATTATCCATGTCCAGGTGTGGTCTGAGTTTGGTCTTATAGTTAAAACTACGTTGTTTTTTATACTTTCAGGACTAGTGTTTGGAATAATACTGTCTGTTTTAATACATGTGTATGCAAACAGCATTGTGCCACATGCATGTAGGATTATGTTTATGTGGCCAATGATACAATGCAAGCTTATTGTTCTAAGTACAGTGTAATACCCGACTATCGTTTCTTGAAATACATTTTAGTAAATTCTCAGCTCCGACTATTGCATTTCTAGCTTTTTGATTGGCTAAAAAACTCTGACTATGAGCGAATAGTCGGAGTTTTACGTCATATGGAAAATAATGCGCCAAGTTTAAAAATTTTACGCACGAAGTTTTCAACTTCAGCCCTCTATAATGGCCGAAATAAAAATCGGCGGCAAAACCCGGTTTGAGAATTTACTAAAACAATTATTCCATTCGCCCTTGTTGGATATGAAGTGATTATAACCAACTCGTGCTACGCGCTCGTTGGTTATTTTATCACTTCATATCCAACTCGGGCTCATGGAATAATTGTTATATAACTTAGACAGGCATGTAATATTCAAAAGGCAAAATTTTAAATTCAAAATGTATAGCTAATTTTCAAGATTTTAGTTCCCATGTGGGCTTCTTTGTTCCTCACTAAGCTGCAATCATGGACAAAGTCTGGGACAAGTATGCACTTTTGGCGTTTCTTGCACACACACCATACGCGAATACAACTTCACCTGCTTAGCCTCTCCCCCCGCCCCACTGA